>JALPQI010008476.1:0-45226 GCA_025490895.1 Thaumatotibia leucotreta | reverse complement strand
TGTGCGTGCGTTAGAGAGGCAAACAGCGAAATTGTAAATTGTAACTTTATAAAACGCGACCCTGATAAATTGCTATCTTAACGCAGTAGGCTCGACTTTCAAATCCGATAACTTCTCTATGGCAGGTATAATAGAACACAATGAACCATGTAAGATGTAGAGTCATTGGATGTAATGGGATTGTTATTATACGTTAGATGATTGCAATTGTCATCGCTCTTCGCGGATAGGTTCGCGTCGTTTGATAGAATGGCGGAAAATGAAGGGCTACTAACAAGAATGTGTTTTGACAGGTGTAAAATGCAAACTGTCAGCGTTGTCGATTTTATAGGAGCCTCAACTTTCAATCTCAATTAGACGGATTTTTTGGTAGGCATGTATGGATATTCGATCAATATATCTCTGTAAATTATGAACCAATTTGTTTATTTATTCGAATGGGTTTATACCCGGGTCCCGTTGGCACCAAGTCGGGGTCTAATGAGGGAGAAACCGGTTGCAGTTTGTTTTTTTTTTTTATTTCGCTCGCTATACTACGAAATTGCCACGCTGCAAATTATCTCACATTTTTTTCAGATATAGGTAAAATTATTGAAAGAATAAAAATTAGCTTTTAGGTATTATTTCTGATACTTATTTTCAAAAATTTTCTGTTTGTAAGTTATTATTAACAAATAATTAGCCATACCTAGGTCAAATTCAAATTCAAATTCAAATTATTTATTCATGGTAAAAAATAAAAATAACATAAAATTAGTGATAAAAGCAATAAAATGGATAGTTTACCACGAAAAGGTCTCGCCTCAGCATAATGCTAACCCGGAAGTAAGCGCTGATCTTCCGGCGAGACCGTTTGTGGGCCACTATAGTTGGTGTGACACGGCCTTAAAAAAACTAAAACTAGTTACTTACCGACTTACGCAAACTTGGATTTTATTTACCTAAAGTTTATCTCCTATCTTTTATTATTTTCTTAAAATTAAGTAAGTGTGTAATTGTGTTATAAGTACATACCTAAGCTGTTACTTTACAAGATTCCTTTTAAGGCATTCCTAAACCCAATATTACAAAACGACTCCTCAACAACATTGTTTAATATCAATTAAAA
This sequence comes from Thaumatotibia leucotreta, assembly GCA_025490895.1. Taxonomy (NCBI): domain Eukaryota; kingdom Metazoa; phylum Arthropoda; class Insecta; order Lepidoptera; family Tortricidae; genus Thaumatotibia; species Thaumatotibia leucotreta. The sequence continues at coordinate 44,118 of JALPQI010008476.1, read as the reverse complement.
CAACATAAATCTTTTTACTACAAGCTGTAAACGCCTATCAACCAAAATTAACCATCTTATCCGCTTTGCATAACATCCGCTACTTTGGAGAAATTATCTCATATATCATCTTCATTTTAAGCCAATTCTAACCTTAGCCAGCAAGAAATAAAGAAGTACCTAGAGGTGAAATGAAAAGTGCCAAACGAAATGTGAGGTAACCGAAGCTATTGTATTTTTTTTCTTCTCACGATGAGGCAGATAAAGTGTTTATTGTTACGGTTCGTAGTTTTTGTCACAATCTGGAAGGAAGATAGGTCAATAGCTGGCTGAATAGGATTTGTGGATGGCTGGCTGATAAATTAAAAAAAAAGTTAATAGTGACAGCTCCGATGGAAAGTGGTTTCTGCTTTACTGTTAGGTTCTTAATGAAATTTGACAGGTAAGGTATTTCATTGAATGACCGGTGATCAAACATCTTTTTTCGTCAAAAATGGTGTTTAGCAATTAAAGATTTGTACAACATTCATGCGTGTGATGACGGCAGTAAGAATACATGGGCCGTGTGGTGACGGCAGTAAGAATACATTTGTCACCACCCCAACTCTTCCCGCGGGTATCGTAAGAGCCGACTAAGGGATTAAAGTGTCACTGACCAAGTGACCATCCTTTGATACAAGATTGATTATGGGCAGCAGCGTCATCATAGTGGACACATTACTGCGATCGCCAATCCGTTTGCCCAGCGTGGCGATTATGGGCATTTGCCCTCCTAATGCGTCTATACGCATAGTTAATAGGAGAGGCCTACGTCCAGCAGTGGACTGAGATAGGCTGATGAAGAAGAGAAGAAGATGAAGAGACAACATTCGATCCATGACGATCGCAGGTCTTTACAAAACCTTGAATTGCTGATTATTCCAAAACAAAGTATACTTCGTCGGTAGAATCCAAAAAAAAGTAAACAAATATGGCTGACTTTCCATAGGATTTGATTTCTTTGACACATATCGTGAAACACGTTCGCAGATATATTTTTTCGTGAATAACTAATAAATACCAATAATTTGACTAAGAATTGATGTTAACTAGGTTTAACCTACAATTAATGTGTTCTAAAAATGTGTGATTATGGAATAAGTAATGCAAGTTGTATGTTTGTTTATTTTGTTTTATTCGTTTACTATGGACGAATAGTACAGGTAATATTTTTTTACTAGGTAATACCTTTATTATTGGTAGTGATTTGGCTAGGCTAAACAAAGAGACTTGACATTTTGTAAGCACACTGTAATCGTATGTAGGTATTACATTAGTGCGCTTGTCTTACCTAGCTTTTACCAAAATATTCTAACGATCTTTGACCTTTCGGCCGTGACCCGTTTGAAGCCGAAACATGCAAATGTTCACTTATTTCGGTAGAAATCGTAAGTAACGTAGGCGCGGTTGTTGCCATTCATTTATCATTGTATCTTCTGCTATTGTATGCAAAGTGTAATAAGAGTGAAATGCTACTTTTTGCTCTTTGATGCCACGGAACCTGAGATTGTCGTTTATTGTACAGCATACCTGTTATTACAGTTTTTATAAACATATTTGTCATTAGGTCTTGTCATGATAATAATCGACAATGTAGATAAAAGTGCTGTAGTAAGTCCAAGCTTGTATCTATAGTTTAGAAACGGATGTTTTTACTAGTAGTAAATCTGAGCATTTCTTTTTATTTTATCCATTTTGATAATTTGGAATTCATGGGTAAATTTTGGGATATTTCTACTCACAGGTCTTTCGATCCCAAATTAAAAAAACCATGGATTTTTAAAATTATGATAAATCCCATGGATGTTTTCCTATTTTGTTAACATATTATGCACTTTGTACGGCGGTAAGAAAGGAGGAAATTCAGATTATGTATGGAAATTTTTGGGACATCTTTTTCCTTTTTTGTTTTTTTTTTATTTGAAGGGAAGGAAAGTCAGGTGTCAGCTTCCATAGCGTAGTTGGTTAGTTACTCTGCCTATGAAGCTGGAGGATCCGGGTTCAAATCCCGGCAGGGCATTATTTGAGTATAGGTATACCTATTTCTCACAAATGTTTGTTCCTGGGTCATGACGGTATATGTATTTAAGTTTCTATTAAATATATGTAATACATATATATCGTCGCATGGTACCCACACCACAAGCCTCAATTAGCTTACCGTGGGTCTAAGTCGATTTGTGTAAGATGTCCCAAGATATCTATTCATTTAATTATTTAAAGTAGACGTACGCTCACACTCGTGTGAGAGATTGAGCGTAAAATCCCACGTAAGCTGATTGAGCGTGAAATATATTCTAGATATGAAGTGCTGCACTTCATATCTAGAATATATTTGTTGCCAAATAATATAAAATCACTATACGTATCCTGCCTTTTATGAGCTGCGAATTACTAAATAGCTTTAAGACCAGCCTCAATACTAAGTGGCTACTTTTACTTCTCAGTTCGGTAAGAGGTTTAAGGTTACTGTTACGAAAACAAGTCCAAGTTCCAAAACTTGATGCATCAATCAAATCTTTGCATCTACATTTATTACAATTACTGAGGCTATTGCATAACTGTACCAAACGTCAGTAGAATAAAACAAATGTAAACAAATATGGCTGTCCATAGCATTTGACGTTTATGACACGCATATTTTAAAAATAAATGGGCCTTAATCGCTTAAACTTACGTTTAATTATATCCTGACGTTTCGGGCATGACGTTAGACTCGTGGTCGCAGGCAGACTGGCGTGAAACTCTATCAACACCTTCGAACTGCGCGGGTTTTTCGAACTACCCGCACTTAGTCTTGATTATTCACTTCTAGGCTAGGGTTGTCACTAGGTCTACACATAATACTCACAACATCCAACGGCTCTAAAGTTGATGTTTCACCACGCTTACATTTGTAAATCACGGGATTCTTCGCGAACGAGATTCCTTACCCATTTTGATTAAAATTCGGATGTTTCTTAATTTCAATAGCTTATTTGATACGTATCATGAAACATATTCACAGATATAGGTACATTTTACGTTCATACTAATAAATACCTATCAATAATTTTAACTAAAAATGTATGTGATGGTTTAAGATTTTAAAGTTCGTGATAAAACCAAGATTGTGTTTTAAAAGTGCATGATTATGGAATAATGCAAGTTTAGGTTTATTTACCTTTTTTTTGAGATGCTACTAACGATTGGTATAGTTTATCCTGCCCGGCCTACTACCGTGAGCTTCAAAATTCGTATTTCGAGCATTCATCTCTGCCACTCTAATGAGACCTTTGTTGGGACGAAAGAGACAAAGCCTCGAAATTTGCAGATTGCGAAGTTCACGATAGGTTCGCTGCAGTTGGGTGCGTTATCGAACTTGTCAATCGTAGGTCGATACGCTAAACGATATGTGTGATTAATAATGTTGGATATCTAAGTATAAAGTGAGTTATCGTTTTATCAGTGATTCCTATACATTTCGATAATTTTCTTTTAAATTGAGAATTAGGTATCAAAATACACAACATTGTTACACATCAAAAAACCCTAATGTGGCCACGGCCAGGGGCATAGTTCCCAGAACTCTCGCCGCATTGTCTCTTTGTACGGCTAAACCGAGCCTCTGGGCGAAGTAATACCCTGCCCGTAGATCGCCAGACACGCGTACCGTCAGTTTTTTAGATTTATTTAGATAATTATATTATTTAAATCCATAAATAGAGTTTTCCAATAAAATAAAAGTATTGTTTTATTTTATTACACACTCAAGCCATTAACTAAGTGTTCATAGGACAAATTTTGTTTAAAAATGTACATATAAACCATACTTATGACCAAAATTAAATTGCATGCGGAGTGCGGGCCATTTCGTGATCGATGATTGACTACAAGACAATGCCGTCCGTAATCTATAACATCGATCTATTGGCCCACGATTCAGTTCCGGTTGGATCAATACACCTACTGTTTGGTTTTGGACAATGGCGTGGAGAGTTCTGTGTGGGTTTAGATTGCTTTGATACAGTTTTCTTTTAGCTCTGGCAGGGTTCGAGATCAAGGTTCTCGTTAGTGTAATGGCCTGAGGCTGCTTCATAAAATTTCGAAAATAATAAACAAAATTAAATTCATGTTAAAATCTTGTAAACAAACTTGCATTAGTTACCGTGTAGATGGCAGCACCATCTATCATGCTATACCTGAATCCCGAAAGAGATTCGGATAGAAGGTTCTAGCAGCACCTAGACTTATAAGAGATTGCCTGTAATAGAACCTACCCGAGAAATTTGACCGGTGGTTGGGTGTGTGTTGAGAAATTTTACGAAATTAAACATAAACATACGCTTTATAGTATTACCCCTAAGCAGGATGAAGACGAGTCGATGATTTCTATTCTATCGTCGCCACTGTTGTTCGCTATTGTACAGTAAAGGGCATAAATATATACACAATATTAAACCTTATGCTCCAAACATAAGTAAAAAAGTGTATACATAATTATGCCCATGGAAGTATGGCGTTGAAGCGGAGGCGTGATCGCTACCGGCGCGCGCGCCGAAATCAGTCTACTTTTATTCTTATTGGAATGCCGGACGACAGGTTCTACAAAATTTCCTTAGGCGGCGGTCTAAGATCACGTTGATAGCGATTTTAACTGCTTGTTATATAAAATAATCGTTGTATTTATTATCAACTAGCGACTCGCCCCGGCTGCGCATGCTATACCTACATAAAAACCTTCCTCTTAAATTACTCTACCTATTAAAAAAAATCTCATCAAAATCCGTTGCGTAGTTTTAAATATTTAAGCGTACAAAGGGACATAGGGACAGAAAATAGTACATTGTGCATCAAGGGAGGTATGTACGGAATTACTAACGAGAGTGTTAGAAGCCCGACGCCGTTAGGCGGAGGGCTTTTATGACTCGAGTTAGTATTCCGCTTACCGACCGTGATGCATACAATGTTTTTCATCACACTTGCCGACAAAAAAATAAGTTTTAAGAAATAACGTTATTAAATGACGCACTGACATTTCTATTACTCCCTAGGGAATTTCACTTTTCTATTACTCCCGCTGCGCGCGCAAGCAATGGCGCGCTTAGACAGCAAGTGTGATGAAAAGTGACTTTATTTTATACTATGTAGTGAAGAGACAAATTAGTTATAAGTATCTAGCTGTAGAAGTAGAAAATATTTACCAAAAATTCGGCACACTATGCTCATGACCAAGAATATAATTACATTATAAGCCAGCAGTACGAGCCGTGCTCATGACGGATTAGTACGGGCTGAGTGCTTGATAATGGTGACCTAGGCTCTCTGAAACATGTCACGCGTAGTGACTACATACACGTGGATTTATCCATTTAATTATATTTATAATTATAGGTACCCTATAATAAAGGGTTTACTATAATTATGCTCATTAACCTCACATGTGACCCAAGAGTATTATAAAGGGGTATGCCAAACGAATGACGAACCTAATGCCCATGTCTCAAACCAATGTAAGCAAAAAAAATACTCTTTGTAGATAGATTAATCTTTCAATCGTTCATTACTTCATTAGACTTTATTGTTGTCATAGAAATTTGCCTAGTAATGATGTTCGGTTTCCAAGTGCCTGATAGTATAACCGGGTGAATATCCGAGCGTTTCAACCGCCTAATTTTGGTGGCATCGTTTTTGCCAAAGTTTCTAAACGTCTCAATGTTATACTTCGTCATCTGTTTAAAGTACCGTGCCTCCTTCAAATGACAAAGTAGCACATTGTAACGAATAGAAACTGCGGCAAAAATGATGCCATCAAAATTAGTCGGTTGAAACGCGCAAATATTCACTCAACCCGCCCTCGGTCTTTCCTGAAATGAATAATCAACTTTTTCCTCACCGGCGGTGAGACTAAAATTGGCATAACACTACGAGACCTCCTACGTTTAATTATAACTTAGCGACCCGCCCCGGCTGCGCACGGGTACTATACCTACATAAAAACTTTCCCCTTGAATTACTCTACCTATTAAATAAAATCTCATCAAAATCCGTTGCGTAGTTTTAAAGATTTAAGCGTACAAAGGGGGGACGATATAAGACAGGTTGCGGGGACAACATGGGGTAGAGTAGCTACAGAAAGGCAAGAATGGAGAAGATTGGAGGAGGCCTTTGCCAACTGGCAAACGGACACCCAAAAATGGAAGAAGTCAGAGATATATGAATAAATAAAACAAAAGAAGTAATAATAATATATATTTGCGAAACGCTAAAACTTATATTGTAATCATTAGTCCGAATAAAAGGCTATAAATAAATAAAATAAATAAGCGTACAAAGGAACATAGGGACAGAAAAAGTGACTTTATTTTATACTATGTTTTATAATTATGGTACATATTTATAAATATATAATTTAAGCAAGCACATTCCGCTCCTCTCGAAGCTTGGCCCAGCCCCTTTCCAATGTAAACATTATCTCACACTTAGTGCTTACACTTTCTCTCCAAACACATCTGTTGACACCCGTTTAGTATTACGTTAAGGTTGCATGTCTTTTGGGGCCAAGCCATAATGTAATTAAAATATATACTATATTTAAACCACTGGGCACTAACATAGGTAGATACACTTGCACAGCTGTAAATATCACAACGGAAGAACAGCGGGGTCACAACGGAAGAACAGCGCTGGCCTAGCCAGCTACATGCTGAGTTGTGACCCTTTTGTGGCAAGCTGTTGTTGTGTACTTATTTGTAAATGTGTATATGTCCATCGTGCTTGTCATAAATAAATGTTATTTCATTTCATTTCATATCTAAAATCTACAGGATGATTTTTTAATCACCAACCAAATTTTAGAGGGTTAATTCTGAGGTCTGAGGGAATTGATGAACTTTTATCATTCCATTATTTCCGCCTACTAAATATCTCAGGATTTGTATGAAACATCAGATTTTTGAATCGGATGTCGGTTTCATAGTAGATAAAAGTTCATCAATATGACCTCAGAATTAACTCCCTAAAGTTTGACCGGTGAACAAAAAATCAACCTGTATACATAGTGCCCCCTGATATTATAGTCGGTAACAAAGTAAAAAAACATGAAACAAGTGCTTTTATTGACCAACCTCAAACCAAAATCCAAAATAAACAAACTCTTCTAGTAAGATTCTGTCTGTACCTAAATGAAAATAAACCAAGAAATTCCTAACAAAATAATTTAGGATTGAGTTCACGACGTGAAATCGATTCCGTGTTCCGTCTCAACTCAATGTCAAGGCAATGGCCGTTTACCTATTCGATTCTTTTGTCGCGTCTCTGGCATGTTTAAAAGGAGAAAATAACAACGTGATGCGACTCTGCGCTACTTGGATATTGTTTCCAAAATATATTCAATTACAGTAGCACTTACTTTAGTAAATAATTATAATAATTTTGAATTGAATTACATTTGAATAATAGCAAAATTGATTGGATTATGGTACCTTACCTACATACTTTTTAATGTAGGTATAATTCGACCGACGCCTTGTTTTCCCGCGTTGAAACTTTTTTTGAAGTCCTTTTATTATTGCAACACTGATTAGTACGGATTCTTGAGCGAGGCAAAAAGTATTCGATTTTACTTTAATGACAATCGGATGCCGGAGCACTCCATTTTTTATCGATACTTTCAAGACAATCATCGAGCGTTGATGGTTTTTACTCACGTTTTTATTTTTATTTGTTTCAGGTTACAGCCCTGGCTGTGCTCAGCTTAGCTAACGCCAAGAACTCAACAACGAAAGGGAAACCTAAACGACAGCTCGATAATATCCGCACGCCTCAAAATCTGCAATACTCCTTGGTGCTTCCTCACTCAAGGGTGTCATCCTTTCGATCATTGACAAGTAGCCGAAGAATTTCCCATGGCACACCACGAGCTGGAAAACTACCACCATATGCCGTGCAGATGGAGCCCGTGGTCCAATATTCACAAAAGGACCCACTTTACGATCCCACCCTCGATAACTTGGACGATACTGTAGTTAATAAGAATGAAATTTACGCTCAACCTAAAATTTTGAATGTCCATGACCAATCAGCTGAAAGTTATGGTCCTCCATTCGGATCGCTCCCGACAGCGCCACTGTACAGCCAAGGAGGTCATCCCCACTATTATGAAGCTCCTGAGCCTATTATTGAAATTATCATTAAAGAATCGAATGAATCTTTACCTGCGCCACCACCTCAGCCAATTCTGAAAAAGAAAAAGGAACCGGTACAAGTATTCTACGTAAAATACAGTAAGGATCCACATTCCAAGGACAAGGTTGTGTATGAAAAACCGGTACCAGCAATTACCCCACCTACCAACCATCAAGACGAGAATGAACATCATGAAGAATACGTCACCGTGACTCCGGAACCTTTGTACCTTCCTCGTGAAACTACAACTTTGAGAGCTATCATCAAGCCAGAATCCGAACAATATCACAGTGACAGCAGTGTGCAAGTTACATTCGGAAATGAAAATCAAGGGCGCCATTATGGTGACAGACGTGATAGCAATACTCATACTGAGGATCATGAAGAAACTGCACCTAGACCAGCCATAGCTTATCCTCACCAACAGCCTAGCCATCCGCCATTAGAGCGCTCAGCTACACCGAAACCGCAATATCACGAGTCTGCAGTAAGACCCCAGAGTCACGCCGGCCCCACGCCACAGCCGTACCGTGCAGCCCAACATGCTCAGAGCCGTATTCAATTCCAACAACCTAATATTCCTAATGAGCAGCAACTCCCGCGACAAGGTCCTTCTGTCTCACCATTCCGAACACAAACTCTGGTTCCCCGCCCGAATCCATTAGGTCCTTCTCCTTCACCAAGTCCTATTGCTTCTTTTGCAAACAATGGCCCGGGAGCCTTTTTTGCTAACAATGGTCCTGGACCCCTTACTCACTTTGGTAGTGGAGCCAATGTTCCAGGTCCTATTGGCCCTACTTTCCCTCCCACTTTTTCGCGGCCTTCTAACAATCCGCCATCATTCCACTCTCGTCAAAATCCTCCATTTTCACCAAGACCTCATTTCAACGGTCCTCCGAGAACCGCATTCCATTCTGGCCCACAGAGGCCATTCCACCAAGGTCCAACTCAACCGTTCTTTGATGAACCTAAATACTTGCAAGAAAATTATCACACCATAACAACTGAGCAGATCGACCAGTCAAAAGATCAGAATAGACAACCCAACTTTAATTTCATTCCGAAACCTAGTCCGAGCCCCACGCCTGCCCACTTTCAAGAACATTTGTCGCGACCTCAGCATATCCCTACTAGCCAACAAGTTCCACAGCAAAGACCTCCTCAGCAATTTTTGGAATCTCACAATAAGCCCTCCTTTGCCGTTTCTCCCAGCAGATCTCCTTTCTTCAACCTGAAGCCATCACCTCCACAGATCGAAGATAATCGTCCTCCTTTCCATCAATTCTCGCCTGCACAAAACCAACCACAGCAGCCACCTTTCAGTTTCCATCAAGGCCCCCAAGCACAATCTAGACCTACTCCTCTATCACCAACTCAGCAAAGCATTCGCAACCAGCATTCCTTCCCAGGACCTTCTCCCATCCCTCATACGCAGTTCCTGCCGCAACCTTCATCCCCTCCACTATTCAACTTCCATGCTCAACCATCTCCGACACCAGAACTTCAAAACCAATTCCATCAGATATCACCTTCTGAAAGACCACATTTCACTCAGCCGCAGGGTCCCAGTGAAAGGCCATTTTTGGGTAATCAGGCTAGTTTCCATGACCAGGCCAACCTGCAGCACCAACAAAATGTCGGACAATTTGTTCCAAATGGCGGAGAATTGGTAGCTGCCATACCTAAATATGAACAACACATAACAGTGTCAGGTTCTACTACTGACTATAGTAGTCTAAGCCGACCGAATCAACCCACTCCTGCTAGCCACAATGTTGAACAACAACAAAGACAACAGCAACTTGAGCATCAGCAACAGCAACAGATTCGACATCAACAACAGCAATATCAGCAACAACAAGATCAACAGCGTATCCAACAGCAAGAAGATCAACAACGTCTTCATCATCAACAACAACAATACCAACAGCAGCAACAACAGCATCAACGCCAGCAACAACAACAACAGGAGCAGGAGCAGCAACAGCAGCAACAGCAACAGTACGATGCCGAACAAGAACAAGTTAGGATACAGTTAGCGCAGAACGTCAAAAAACAACAAGAGGAAATTCAGCGACTGCAATCTCAATTACTACAAGCTCAGCAACAACAGCCCCAGCAACAATTCCAACTTACACAGTCTCGTAACAACTACAATCAACAACAGTTTGAAAGCTCTTCACCGAAATATCAGTTTTCAAATGAAAGGCCTTATCAACCATCGTTTTCGTCTAGCACCCAATCTCCTGCATATTACCAATCTACCTCTAGAACAGTCGAAATCAAGCCCACCACCCAGAAATATGTTTCGTCCACATTAAACTCGATCAGCACTACTCCAGAAGCGAAGAAGGAAGAAAAGAAAAACAAAAAGCCTGCCGTCGAACTTCCTGACGAAGTTCCGGATGACCTTCGCCAACAGCTGCTCTCTTCGGGTATCTTAGATAATGCAGATATCAGCATATTGGATTATGATAAAGTGGGAGAGACTCCTTTAGAATCTTTGCCTCCAGATCAGTTGGCCAACTTCTTTAGTGCGGGTGGTGGTCAACAGATTGCTGCTAGCGAAAATAGACCTATTGTAGTAAAACCCAACGGAGGCTTCATTCAATCAAGAATTGATGACGAAGAGGAAGATGACCAGGAAATTGCTGCCTCGGAAAATGTGCCCAGTTATGTAGCTCCTCCGCCATCACAAAAGCAAGCTGTGGAAATGAAAGTAGTCCACTTTGATCCTAAAAGTGATAAGGGCCAGAATATTGCTAAAGAATACGTACAAGAAGATGCTACCCAATTAGAGCCTGTGGCTTTGAATGACAAAAAATATAACAGATATTTGCCACTTAAAGTGAGTGGTAATCAATTTCCTCTGCCTGATATATTGAAGGGTAGAAAAGTAACATCTGTGGTGGTTTTAGCCCCTGTCGAGACTGAGGCTTTAAATGGAGATCACGCCAGAGCTGAACGCGCAACTAGTACTAGCCTAAAAGGCATTAAGTTCGTCGCCGGTGACAGTTTGCAAGACTTGCTGAAACGACCAACTAAAGAGAATTTCGAGAAATGGCTTGAAACCGAAAAGAAAACAGAGGCAGATCTTCAGTCCGTAATTCTGCTTGTGCTTGGGTAAGACCTATTTGCTAAAAATAAAGTTACATTACTCAAATTTTAACCATTCGATAAATTTAACTACATCGATAGAGTATCTATATTTGCGACACAGTTTATACTAATGCAGCTAGTTACGACCAAAATGGTTCTAATGTACTTATTTGTTATGCTCAATAAAAATCTTTAATCTTTAATTAATCTTTAATCTTGTCACTCATTTTGAAGGTCATAAGCACACTCAACAATTTTACGCAATCACTCTGATTAAAATATGACATTTAAGTAAATAAAATTATACCAATTAAGTATATTTGCATACTTCGCACCATAGAATATTACTACTCGATACAATATAAATTATACACGGTGCCTCGCGAGGAACCCACATAATCTTAATGCTGAATTCCTGAGCATATTTAGAGTATTTAATGTTATATAAAATTTCCTGGATTCGGCTTGGTTCCAAAGATAATTAACCTTTTTTCGGAAAAAGTTTTTCGACGTAACTCGTCATAAAACTTCTTTTTGATTAACAATGCTGCCACAATGTGTTCTAATATTACCACACCTTTTGCCTGACAATCAAAAAATAAGAATAGACTTGACGAAAAAACCTGTCCCTAAAAAAACATTTAAAAAAATTAGTTTTAACAAATTGTTGTTATGATAAAAAGTATTGGAAATGTTAAAAAGTCTAAAAAAAATCGAAAAAAAAAATTTTTTTTTGTGGAATTTGACATTTGGTCTCATAATATTTTTTGTTTATTTTGATGTCTAGAATGCATAGTTAAAATTATGTGGTTTCCCCGCGAGGCACCGTGTATAACTCATCAACATCATCTCATAATTATTGATTCTAGAGAAATTTTCTTACATCCTACATGAACTAAAATAATGTTAGATGATTATCGGTTGACATAATCTTCTAATATTATAACATCCTGTTCAAATGTATTTTTTTATTTCCAGGAATGACACGACTCCAGAAGAAAAGGAAATCTTCATGTACGACATCTCATCAGGAAACGTCAACAAACTAAGCGGCGAGCTCTCAAACGCCTTCGTGGAAGCCGCTGAAAATAACTCACTCAGCAAAGACATTGAAAAACTCGCCATCGAAGGAGAAGGAACTCCTGAAAACTTCGACAAAGAATCCGAAAACGACAAGATCGCTGAAGGATCGGAAAACGTGCCATTATTTGTAGACTTATCAGGCCTTAGCCTAGACCAAGAAAGCAGCAATCAAGTGTCAATATCATCGGGATACAGTAAAACAAAACTCGGACGATCATTAAGAAGGCATTCATAATTAAAGAGCCGCAAGGCGTGCGACCGTGTAAATAGTGTAGAATAGTATTACTAAATTAAAACTACGTGATTTCACGTACTTAGTCCATATTTTTTACGAAAGTGATAATCGGGTTGTACAATATAAAGTACTTGAAAATAACGTATTTTATTTTCTCGATTTTCCCTTGTGATCCCAATTTAATGGTTGGTTTTGTTACAGTTAAATAAATTTATATTACATTGACATTTTATTTATTTTACCATTCGAATCAACATCCTTATTTATTTTACTTGTTATTCTAAGTCTCATATGAAGTCTTAAAGCATTCTAATAGCATAGCTAAGTAAGTAATAATAAGGTACGTACTATGAAATCTTTTAATTTCATAAACTCTGGCAGTTAAATACTCTATTAAACTTGTTTTGAGGGCTGAAACTGAAAGCACAACAAACCGAAGCACAGTTAATAAATAACTATTGCGTTCGTAAAGCAGCTATAGGTAGCTAACTGTACTGGCTAGACCCCACAGATTAGCCGTGGTAGAGGCAGACCTAAAAAAATTAAGACCTCCATTCATTTCGTACCTTGTAACTGGCAGGAGCATGCACTAAGCCGTGACGAGTGGCGCGTAACAGGTCTTTGCCCAGCAGTAGGACACAATATAGGTGATCAAAAAATACAAAATTAAAAAAACAAACTTTTGGGTTGGGAAAATAGAGTCTGGCTAACGAAAGCTGAGAATGAGTTTTTTACGGAACTTTTCATATGGCATCACAAGCTGAATTGTCAAACGTCATGTTCTGTCTTTCGTTCGACTTGACACCCATTGCTCGCTTTCCACAATTGCAACGTTTTAAGGTGTTTATGATGAAAAATACTATGAAAAGTAATGTTCGTAAGCTGCTGCGTACTATAATAAGTAAATATAAAGAAAAACAAGAGGAGAAAATCATCGCTTAAAAGGAAAAACATGAGTGTTTACACACGATATCGGTGTTCCTAGGTTAGTACGAAGTATCATTTTGATACTTACCTTTATTCAATAAAGGGTCTAGCAGGATAAGCTAACAAGAGTTGCTCCCTCAAGGGATTTGGTTATAATTTGAGGTGCAGTAGTGGGAAGGCCTAAGAACACTGGATGCGTAATATCAGCCTCCGATCTTCTTTTGTTTCAGACTTATTCACGAAAATGTCATAAATCATGGTAATCTTTAAACTGTGATGTTAACTAAACCAAGTAAGCGAGAGTAACCAAATAAATTCAGAATTAAAGAGCGTGAAATGGGGTTCATAATGCATATTTTTAAAGACATTCATATCTTTAAACTTGGATGAAAAAAAAAAGTTTTTTTTACGGTTATATTTTATACCACTTCTCGCAGAGGCACAACTGACAACTACGTATACATTTAAAAAGATTTCGAAATATCATGGTGCGTCATGTCAAAAAAAAATTACGAACGTATGTTTTCGCACCATCTGTAGGTACAAGAACACGACAATCATTGATAAATAATTTTTATTACCATTCCATTTCAACAAATAATTGAGTAGAGCAATCAGAACAATACAATTCTTCTATATTTACAGAATCATACTCTTCATGGTCCCAAGTATGACTGTATTCAATTCCACAATATTCACATTTCTTTTTAAGGGCAATATTTTCATCCGAAAGGGAAGTGATTTATCAATGATTGTCGTGTTCTTGTACAGATGGTGCGAAAACATGCGTTCGTAATTTTTTTTTTGACATGACGCACCATGATTTTTCGAAATCTTTTTAAATGTATACGTAGTTGTCAGTTGTGGCTTATTAAGTAATTTTTTTGGTAGTTGTGCCTCTGCGAGAAGTGGCAAAAAATATAAACGACAAAAAAAACATTTTTTTTTCATCCAAGTTTGAAGATATGAATGTCTTTAAAAATATGCATTATGAACCCCATTTCACGCTCTTTAATTCTGAATTTATTTGGTCACTCTCGCTTACTTGGTTTAGTTAATATCACAGTTTAAAGACTACCATGATTTATGACATTTTCGTGAATAAGTCTGAAACAAAAGAAGATCGGAGGCTGATATTACGCATCCAGTGTTCTTAGGGCTTCCCACTACTGCACCTCAAATTAAAACCAAATCCCTTGAGGGGGCAACTCTTGTTAGCTTATCCTGCTAGACCCTTTTCTTGTACTCATTATCTAATATACTATCGACTATAATAGATTTAAGTTTGTATTTATGTTAGGTTGATTTAAAATGGTCATTTGTTTTTTTTACCAGAAAGTCTGGGAGAGGTTGAAGGAGTTAATGCTGTCAAAAATACGGTAGAAAAGTTATGCTAGTTGGAGAAGAAAGAAAAAAGTTCGCGAGTTTAACTGCCTCAGACTGGAAATCAATGACTGACCATGTCATTCATGTGTAAGATAAGTACAGCGAAAGAGACAATGTCATAAAAACTGCATTAGATGAGTTTATTATGAGATTTATGTGTTATGGCACAAATAGTATGAATCATTAATATGAATCATTGTATGAGTTTTTTAAGTCTAACTTTAATTATTCTGAATAAAAAATATAAATATTTCGTTTCCTATTTATTAAAAATACACACACCGGCAGAATTATATTTTTTTAGTACAGATGGTGCATTTTTTAGGCTCTAGTGTGAGAAGTGGGTCATTTTAACTCAGGTTCAAAACTTCGGAGGGCCATCTGTACTAAAAAACGTCTTACGAGACACGTGCAATAACGAAATTCGTAACTTGTGTCGATTTAAAACACTCCCTATCGGTCGTGTTTTAAGAAATCGCCACTCGTTTAGAATTTCACGTTTTTCGCACTTGTGTCGTAATGGACAATTTTATAGGTAGTTTTAATCGTGATTACACCCATTCTGCGATGATACAATTTACAAATCGTTACTAATATTACCTATACCTATGTATAGACATATAATAGTGTTATATCCAAGTGTGAAAATCACTCTGTTTTTCGGCCATATTATGGTATAAAGACTATAATGATATGAAGAGCTGAAAAACATATCAAATTTTAAGCCAATCTGTTTAGTTATTTTCAAGTTAAATCATAGGTTCGACACATTACCAAGCTAGTTTTAACTTTTTACATACATATGTATGTAAAAAGTTAAAACTAACCACAAAATAATTATTACTAAAAATGTGTATGTAAAATATGTATGTATTAATCACATAATATGTATGTAAAAAGTTAAAACTAACTTGGTGCTGTCGAATCTATGAAATAACTAAACAGATTTGCTTAAAATTTGATATGGGATCCATTTAATAACATGGGTCATCATTTAGAGTAGTAGGTACCTACAATACCTACATCATATTGCATTGTGTCATGCAGACAAAGTTGCATGGAACAGCTACGTTATGTACATATATATAATATATTAATTTGGATTGTAATAAATACAGGTAATTTTACAAAATAATTTTAAGTTTTAAATATATTACAAGTATCAAGACTGATTTTCGGGGTGCAACCCAGTGATACCATACTCTATATTTTATTAATTTGCCGCCATTTCTCATTCTCAGCTTTCGTTAGCCAGACTCTACGAACTATTTTGAATACTAGTTAAGGTCACGTTAAGGATATACAGGGTGAAACATGAGTCATGAACAGTAATACGTTTTTCTAACTCTATAAACAATTAGCAATGGAATGCTCCACAAGTTACCTACTTAGTCGTTTTAAAAAAAAACTTGTAAATTTTTAAGTAACTTGTGGGGCGTTTAATTGTTAGTTGTTTACAGAGTTAGAAAAACGTATTACTGTTTACGACTCATGTTTCATCCTGTAGTATCCACTATGAAACATTGTTAGTGTTTATTTCCTATCGATGATGAAGTGTAAAGGACAGTATTATGTTAATATCACTAAACTGTTTGGACGTAATTATGCAAAAGGGAACCAATTCACACGAATCTGTCATTTTAAAGATTGAATTTATTTCTTGTGATTTAAAGTGTTAATTAGAATGAAAAATTCATGTGGGTTGCATAATTATATCCGTCCGTCCCTTTTGCATAATTATATCCGTTTGTAAGTAGAAAAAACAAAAAAAATAAACAAATAAGTTTAACTTTCCATAGCATTTGACGTTATTTACACATATCGTGAAACACGTTCGCCGATGTGTTAATAATAATACACATTAATCATTTTAACTAAAAAGTTATGTGAACTTGAGGTTTCAGGTTTTAAGTTGATGATAAACCCATGATTGTGTTCTAAAAGTGCGTGATTATGAATTAATGAAAATATTTTAGGTTTGTTTGCATTTTTTGTTTTCTACTGATTAACGGTATACAGTTATTTTATTCAGGTAGCTAGTGTTACCGTCTTAGATAATAGTTCGATAGCTTAAATAATATCAAACGTAATATTTTTGTTGAAATATTTTTAATCGATTATTGAAATCGATTATTTTTGACGTACCTGGAATCCGAACGAACGTACGAAGCAGCAAGTTCATACGTTGGCAACACTGATATTCTGCCAACCAAATGTCAAACATATGGATTATTTATGGTGGTGGGCCTTTGCCGCAGTGTAAAATTTGCTGTTTTTAGTTTTTTCATGACTTTTGACGATATATTTTGTTTCTAAATAATCATGATGGAGGGTTCCTTAAGTAAATGGACGAATGTGATGAAAGGTTGGCAGTATCGGTGGTTCGTTTTGGATGAAAATGCCGGACTCCTCTCCTACTACACGGTAAGTGACGTTTCACTAATATTTTCTCTTCTGCCTATCACAGTAGATTACAGTTATAAATATTGTCAATTTTTTTTAGTACAGTAAAGGTTATCGGCATATTAATTGGCCTTTTTATTCCAGACGTTGCTCGGTATTTACTCTAGTTAGAATTCAATGAAAACTTCATGTACTTTTAAAAAGTTTTATTGTCGTATTTTCTAAAATAATGAAGTAAATCAAAGAAAACAGGGGTTATTTACGCGTAAAGATATGACTCAGACGATACTATCTAGCTGCTTTCACACATTATAAAATTGCATTGCAGTGTGTGTATGTTACTTACATTCAATGATTATTAAATATTCCCTTCGTATTTACAAGCTTAGTATGTTGCGTAATTGATACAAAAATAATAGTTTAAAAAATAACTCAGTCCTGAGGTAAGAGTATGTGCTTAATAACTTACAGCTACTTATTAAATTTACCTAGTAAACAAGATCTTTTTAACATATTAAGCTGGTTTAATTGAATTACCATATTTTAACCTGATTTTAAAACAAGCTAGGAATCTAATCAGTTACTTTGACTTTTTGAAACCATTCCCATTTAATTCCGCTTTGCCTTTCCGGATGTAACTTTCTCTAAAGAAGTTTAGGAACATGTAGTACACAAATACAACATTGGGAAAGAATAGGAGCGGTATGCCCATGGATGCTGGGCAGCTAGGCAGGAACACTTGAGCGCTGTATACAAGCATGAACGTGAATTGTATCTGAAACAAAACATTGTCTGTCAGTTACTTGTGAGTTTTACCAACTTTATCAATAAATGCATATGCAATGGGGACAGTTGGACTCTATCCTCAATGAAAAATTTTCTTAACCCTATAACGGGCAAGACTCAAAAAAATTGTGGGTTGAAGCCACAATGCCAATATATAGTACGAAAAATTCTGTACAAGAAAAAAGTACAAAAAGATAGTGCTATAGGGTGGTCGGTTTTGAGACCGGTGCCCTATAAAACTGTTAATCTTATTTTATTAATATGGTAATATTTTCTTCTGTTACCGATTATTATTATGGTATTTAGAGATCAATGTGCTTATGGGGCCAAGAGATAAAACACCTACTTATTAGATTTTTTGTGAGTGTATTAGTAAAAACATCCTACTTTGTTGAATACCATAAGGACAGAATTGGGTTGTACCTTAATACAAATTAAATGTCGAAGCGAGCGGCATAAGCGTGGCATTAAAATGAGATGATTTTACTAAACTGCTAACATTTTATGGCATATAAAACAAATCCAATAAATCAAGTTTATTTTATCAGTAGTCCACATAATTCACATATTTCATATTATTCTAGAGCAGCACGAAAAATATGCCACAATATTAAAATAAATCATTGATCTTGTTAGTAATAAATCAACTTTATAAATACCACATATTAGTTAGGTGTAAACATTGCTATAATAAATAAGTTGCACATAATAAACAAATAAATATCTTGGGACATCTTACACAACATAACACAACATAATGAATAACAACAATTATATTACAAAAATTTAATAATAAAAATATTTAATTATCCTCTTTCTGCCGATTGATCTTTGCGATATTAGGCAGGAATTAATAGGTATGTTATGAAATGAAACTGTGCAAACGGATTATATCACGCTTGTTACCCCCTCGGGTAATTAACACATGCAATATAATCCATTTCCACAGTATTATTTTAGAAAACTCATTAATAAAAAAATTTATGAGAATTTTACTCAAATAAACGCCTATATCAATTAAGCAAGCAATACCTATATTTGTAAGAGAAATGCCTGAGTTAAGACTCAACTATACGCTTTTACCACGATGATACAGATACATATTTGATTTCTGATTGTCACTGAGTAAGCCTTTTTCTGTAATTTTGTCAAATTAACTACCATTAGATTCTAGCCTGTCTCAAATATGCATACACTCCAAGAATTCCTTAAGATTACTGTGTCATACTTTCTGGCGGTAACATGGCGTGATACAGAATTCAAACTTATATCAAAAAATTGTACGAAATTGTACGCTAATTAATAAAAATTGTATTACACGAACTGAGGAGAAAACAGTTATAATCCATCACCGCTAGGAAGCATTCTTCCTGGCTCCTGGCGGGCGCTATTTATTTCATTATGTAGCGGTCGAGTTAATTGTCATGTTAATCAGGAAATATGTACGAAAAGTGTACTTTCAGGTTCTAAAGTGTTTTAAGGTGGATTTACATCACCAAATGAGCGAATGCTCATTCTATCCCCACTACGAAATTTGTTCGACACAAAACGTAATTCGTCGGTTAAGTGCACGAATTGTGTTATTCGATAATGAATTTTATTATCATTAAAATTAAATTAATTCCGCCAAAACCTGAATTGTGCACTTAACCACTAACAGGTATTTGCACAGACACGACGTTTCTTTCTCAGCTTCAGAGCAATGGATACTGAAGTTTTTGTGACAGTAATATGAAGTAAGACGATGGTATTTGAAATGGAGTATACAGACGTAAACTTTGAAGTTTCATCGGGCCATGGTGTTTGAAATGGTGTACCTATACCTATATATTTATGTATTTCAATTCACAACTTACCATTTGCACGATAGTGAGCCATTTCTTGTATTTGATGAGTGTGGCTTTGACTTTAGGGCTGCCCTCTGCCGAGAGCAAGTAGTACAGGTACATTATGACGTGCACGGCATTGTTGATCATGGGCGAGAAGGACGTTATGCCACCTGTTGACAACATATTTATGTGTATCCTCGTAAGACCCTACCCTTATATTGTTGCAATCCGATTTGGATCTTTCATAAACCAATTAAAGTAGAATTTCATTCGTTGTGAAACAAATGAAATTCTTATTAATTTACATATTGAACAAGGTTCAAATTAAAATACGAAAAGTGACTATGATGGGCTTTACGAGGGTAAAGTACACTTAAGAGCAAAAATTATAAAGTAAAAGCCTTGGTCAAAAGTGTTGAGTGCCCCAGTGATTTTGATGCAAATGATTACAGTAGGGCTTATTTATCTTATATAAAATAAGGGCATTCCTGCTGCCAGTCAGGTTTTGGGAAGTAGAATAAACGCCTTAGAAATAAGTTAAAGTGTCAGAAGTCGTCGTTTTAAGTTGTTATAGTAGGTATATGTACTGGGAAGATAATAGAGGGGTCTGGCCTTGACTTTAGGGCTGCCCTCTGCCGAGAGCAAGTAGTACAGGTACATTATGACGTGCACGGCATTGTTGATCATGGGCGAGAAGGACGTTATGCCACCTGTTGACAACATATTTATATGTAACCTCGTAAGATGTCCCTACCCTATTATTGTTGCAATCCAAGATCTTTCATAAACCAATTAAAGTAGAATTTCATTTGTCATGAAACAAATGAAATTCTTACTAATTTACATATTGAACAAGGTTCAAACTAAAATAGGAAAAGTAACTATGGTGGGCTTTACGAGGGTAAAGTACACTAGAGCAAAAATAAACTAAAAGCCTTGGTCAAAAGTGTTGAGTGTCCCAGTGATTTTGATACAAGTGATTGCAGTAGGGCTTATTTATCTTATATAAAATAAGGGCATTCCTGTTGCCCGTCAGGTTTTGGGAAGCAGAATAACTAAGCGCCTTAGAAATAAGTTTTTGTTTTAAGTTGTTATAGTAGTTATAGGTACTGGGAAGAGACTAGAGGGGTCTGGCCTTGACTTTAGGGCTGCCCTCTGCCGAGAGCAAGTAGTACAGGTACATTATGACGTGCACGGCATTGTTGATCATGGGCGAGAAGGACGTTATGCCACCTGTTGACAACATCTGTATGTAGTACCTACAATCCAGAGGAAAAGTTAAAGTTAAAGCCTTGGCCTATATTGAGTGCCCCAGTGATTTCCATAGAATTAGCACTAGAGAAGTCGAAAATCTTCTTTATATAACCCCCATCCACGAAAATATTCTCCCTAGATTTTTGAACCACTCGTGTCGTGTATGTTTTCTTCTTATAGTTTCTACGTTCTGGTCAGTGTCTAGACATACCAAGGGGTAATCTGTCCTCAGTCCCTAACCGGCGAGGCAGGCCCAGGCGGAGTGGGCGGGACGACCTTGACGTGTTCCTAGCCGGAGGAAGCTCGGTTTAGGGAGTCGTGGAAGTCGTGGCAAGAGGCCTTTGCCCAGCAGTGGGACACTCACACTGGGAATTAAAAAAAGTGTCCTAGTAACCTCTAATAAAGCCCTACCTAGTGATGTACCCGTGCTGTTACCGGTAAAACAGCACCAAACAGCATGGGGTCCAAAAACAGCATGGGGAATATTCCCTAAAGGTAACTTTCCCATAGTGATATTGAGAATTTATTCTGAACGGCACGTCTCAGCCTACCTAAGTAGTAGCCATGTGTTTTGACTTAACATTCGAATAATTAGTACATGCCTCCTCTGATATCAGCGCACACGTATACCTTTGCTAATTATAACGTGCATAATGTAATATGGTTAGTAAGCTTATAGCTTACTATTCTAGGCGGGTCTCTAATTCGCCAAGTACATGTAACTATAATGCCTAAATTATACTCAATTCAAAGGTATGTATATTAATTATAACAAGCCTTACAACTAGTGTTTACACTTATTCTTCTTCTAAGTTTGACATTAAGACTAAGTGTAAGAATGTCCCACGGTATGTATTTATTACGTTGCCCATGCCAACTCTTCCCACGGGTGTCGTAAGAGTCGACTAAGGGATTGAACTTGGTGGAACGACCATTCTTTGATAGAAGATTGATGATGGGCAGCAGCGTCATCATAGTGGACACATTACTACGATCGCCTATCCGCTTGCCCAGCGTGGCGATTATGTGCATTTACCTCCTAATGCGTCTATACGCATAATTCATAGGAGAGGCCTATGTCCAGCAGTGGACTGAGATAGGCTGATGATGTGATGTTACACTACCTAAACGAAACAATAAACAATATTATTATTTGTATAGATTTACTTTGTTACGTGAATTGCGGTAGGAGGTTTTTCGACCCTTTACTAAGTAGGTAGGTATGGTTAAATTGGTCAATTGCCGCAGCGAAGGTGTTAAGTATGTGACACTGGTTACCTAATGAAAATATTTAAAATTTAAAATAGAATTATTTAGCCATTTCACAGGCAAATCACAATTAAAGCTAATGGAAATGAGATAATTTCATTGTCACAGAAATATATTGTTATCAGATTAGATAAGAAAAAAATCGTTCTCTAGATGCAAGTCACTTTTACTTAAAATACATTCTTTTGTTCAGAATAATGACAATTATGAACTTCGTAGTTTGTTATACAGGGTGTAACCCTACCCACTGAAAATAGATGCCCCATGACTGTGTGTAAGTCATAGAGCAACTTTCACTTAAAATCTGAATTGACTTTGATCTAGCAATATTTTATTGTTTTAATGGTTTAGTATAATATAATGGTAAATTTAGATTAAATAACACTTGGATTTAACAATATTCAATGACGTAGGAAATAAATTAAACACATGTTGAATACAATGTCTGTTTACATTATTCGCTACTACTATTGATGGTGATTTTATGGGACTAACCTCGAAATCTCAAAATAAAAATTGACTCTTTCATACATTTTCATTGTGTGATCTTGAAATGTTGTAAGGGAGTTTTTTTTTGTCGATTATTCTCAGTAAAAGTTTTTTAGTATGTTTTTACTTATCAGGTCACAACTCATATCGTTTTACATCTGAAGTACCTGCCTATTCAGCGGCTGATGAAATAACCTATGTACCTACGTATTTTCGTCTTCTCTTTTTGCAAAGTCTAGATGCGAAAATTAACTGCTTGTAATAAGTATACAAATTATTTGGTTAAAGTATTATGTAAATTTTGTTGTTCTTATCTTATTTGCAGAATAAACATTTTGTGTGATTTGTAAATCTGTTTTTTTATGTTATATTATAAATAGCACATTCACATTGAATGGAATAATCATATTTGGCTCAATTAATACCTAATGGTAATGATGCAACTAAAAGCCTATATAACCTTTGGCATTTTCTCGTAAAGTAATGGATGTCCGTAATTTATCATCGTTTCGAGTCTCTCTGTTTTCACTCTGCAAGTATTGTTAAGAGACGTCAGCAAATACGTTGCCAAGCCGCTAATTTGTTTAACACGTCAAAACGCAAGTTGTAAACTTTGAAGTAAAGTTCGAGATTCGATTCATCATGTCGTGTATCAGAGATCAGAGTCTACGTCCAGCTGTGGACTGGGATAGGCTGATGATGTGTCATATGTGATGATAATATAAACGATAATAGAATAAATAAAAAAATAAAAAAAAATAATAATAGCACACAAATCACAATATGTTAACTCTATTATACGGGCTAAGCATATACATGTTATACAGGGTGTAATTGATAAGTGTTGCCAGGCTATAATTCCGTAAATATAGCAGATACCAGAAAACTTCTAACCGATATCGAAAGTACGTTACCCAACGATTTAACGATTACACACTTAACGATTACACCCTGTGTATCATTGCATCTTGCCTTTATAATTAAAATCATATACGGTAATAATACGTAGGTATTACTGGCAATCGTTTTCAAGTATTAAGAGTTGACAAATATTTAAATTAACTGTACAAGTTAGTTGTCAGACATAATGCTAACACACTGTATAGTATACACCCCCAGACGTCATAATTTCAAAACACTCCCTGTTATACGGGTAGCAAAGGCGTCTTCCTAATGACTCTCGTGTGTTGAATTTGTGCATATAAATTATTCACATAAGCTTTATAAGCCTGCATCTCGTAATTGGTTAAAAGCCGGCTCATTTTAGCTGTTTTATTCGGTAATAATAATAAGCTTTCTGACCCTCGTTTCTTTGAGTATTTTGTGTTTTGTTTTCGTGTTTGGCCGGCGAACAATTAAATTACCTTACTTTGAATTCATACGGGGTTGTCTAATTCCAGATCTACTTAAGATAAACTATACTCAAGAGCAAAAAAAAATCTCTCACAATTAAATAAATAAATATCTTAGTACATCGACTTCATCGTACACCAATCGACCTAGAACCTCGGTACGGTAAGCTGAATTAAGTTACACAAAAGATCCCAATGGGTCGAAGTGTATCCGTAAGGGCCCCACCAATAAGATAAGATAAGATAAGCTCAATTAAGGCTTGTCTTGTCGGTACCAGGCGACGATATATAATCGATAAATACATTTAAGTAGATACTTAAACACATAGACAGCCATGACCACGAAACAAATACAGGGTGTTTGTTATGTCATTAGCCAAATTTGGATATGTCATTCGCGATCACCAGTACACAACATTTTTGAAAAAAAAAAGTGACACTTTTTTTTAGTTTTTTTTCCCGTTTTTTATCCGGCTTAAACATAATTTGTGGTCACTAGGCAAGTTTGTTTCAATCCGTGCGATTCGATGGCAGACAAAAGGGTAGCAGGTTTGAGTAGTCAAGTCTTAGCCAATCAGGAGTTCATCACAAGCACCGATCAGCCGACGTCACTCACCCCACCATCGGCACTAAACAATGAATAAAATGTCCTAACTACATGCAAACACGATTGTTATTTGATTAAAACTGCCCAAGCGCATACCTACCTGTACCTGCTCGTCGTCATCAACAATTCAATTTGCTTAGAGAGTGCATTTGAATCGATATCTGAGGTAAACCAGTACGCGTTTGTATGACGGAACATTTAAGTTACTACGTTCTTGAGGTCAAATTATGCTGGCTCGGCTGATCGCAAGATGCCATGTGCCATTTGTACAGCACTCTGTAAACAAAGAAGGAGTGCGCTTGTGTAAACGCGCTCGAGTCAAACTACCCTCAGATCGGCGCGCAACTCAAAATACCCTCATTATTAGTACTGTATGCGATAGACTGATAATGCTGTCTCGTGAGATTTACCTGCAAGTTAAGCTCCACCTCCATTCCCCACCACGCGTAGGAAACTTGTTACGTACGTTATAACGCATTGAATTAGTTACCTTATGCGGGTTAATTAAAGTTGCAAACTCAAACACCCTTTCCAATCTGATTTGGCAGTTATGAGATGATGGGGCAGTACGCAAAGTAAGCAAGTGATCACATTGACCAAACATTCGTTAGATAATGGGATTTAAAAAAAAATCTATAACAAAAAGGATAATGAAAAATAGATTATTTTTGTTTTACCAAATATTTTTTACGCCTTTACCCAACACATATTGCAATATGGCTAATGATATAACAAACACCCTGTATTTGTGATAAATAAGTACCTACACAAATATTGCCCTCGCCGGGATTCGAACCCTTCGTAGGTAGGGTCACTACCAACTAGGCCATGGAGGCTGACAAGGTGGATTTTGGAAACGGTATCAAAGATTTCGATAATTCTTGCGACAAACAATCGATCAAGCTGTCATCTCTAGGATAGCACATTTGTTTTTCGAGCTTCATTGACGAAACTCACTCCCTATTAATAAACGTTTCGTAACTTAGCAAGCCACTAAGTATTATTGGGCCCTATCGCTCATACAGACATATTAATAAGACCGAAAGGGACAAACCATACTTAGCGGCTTGTTGTGCTAGGAGACGTTCACGAATAAGGCGGTTATCACATTCGACGCCGGTGACACAGCGTCTGTGATCAAAAACATCTGACTCCTATGCCAGTGACACATACGTGATCAAAATTAACGTACTGTAGTGCCACTAGCATAAATCAAGTTCTTACTCATGTGCCAGTCGCATCGAAATACGTTCATTTTTGACACAAGTGTTGTGTCGCCGGCATAGCAGTACAATCATTTCGGTCACACATGCGTGTCACGGGAGTTCTAATAAGAAAATTTCGATCGGTGTAGTATTAGGATTTAGTGAAACAGTACCGGAGGCGAACGTGTTAAACCTTGTTTTCTTAAAGATAGTTATCTTTTTGCTCCCTGACTGTGCAACCAGCTTTTAATACGAAGTGATCCCCAGAGGTATAAAACTAGGTCCGCAATTAAGACTCCCCTTTGTCAGAGGCCAGCTTTTTGCCGGCTGAATGGATTTATTTTTGGACCCGTCCGGTGGAAGGTCGGGGGAAGGTGTCTGGGAAACGGTGGAAATTAGATCTGCAGTCGTTGTCAGATACAGTGCGTTTGGTTAGCGGTGTCGGAGCTTTTAAGGGCTTAAACTACAATCAATTTCATCGATAAATTACCATACATTTTTTTGTGCCAAACACTTCATAATTTAAAAGCTTGGTGACTGAATAAATCGCATAAATAAGAAAAAAACTATTGGGTACTTTTTGTACGTTATATCTTAAAAGGCCGCAACAAAACGGCTTATCTCTAATTTTTTTTTGGTTTTAACAAAATAATTTAGGTAGATGAAGTACTTAACGTAAGTGAAATGAAATGAAATGTTTATTGAGAAATGAAATGAAATGTTTATTGAGACAAGAGAAAAAAAAATACATTAACACTTTATACAGTGGTTCCCAAACTAGTCCGAGCCTGTATCTTGGGAACCAGTGAGAGATAACAAATAGTCTTTTATGTTTAAACATTGTTTTAAGTACAATAAAATGATGTGACATGTGGTCAATAAAAAAAGTAAAAAGCCAAATAAAATAAAGAACAGTAACTAGTATTCAGAATGCATGCAAAATTAGAAAAAAAGCTAGCTAAGTAGTTCCATAACATATTTGTCAACTTACTTAATTACCGTATCAAAAAAACTTTAAATTCGAAATCGAAACTGTGAATTTAAGTTATTCTCAATTTGTCTCAATTCTCAAGTGGAAATAAGTCCTTTTGAAAAGACACTCCCCATTTGAGTTCAAACCAAAAACGTGCGGTAATGGATTTTTTTTTTTTGTATATAATTTTTTATTCGCTCAGGATTCTGAAAGAGCCCAGGCACATCCAGATCTGGAAGAATCAGGTTTTCTGGATTTGGAAAACGCCCAAATATGACCCAACTGCCGATCATGCGATGTAAATTTCTTTGACTCTGGCGCGCTCCGTCCCGCACGCCACATCTTTAATGCCGACATTTCAATTCCCCCATGATGTTTACGACGGCGTGATTTTACCGCGTTGACGCAGACATGGTGTAATGAGATACACATACTCGCACATATCATACAGTGACACGCGAACGGGTCACGCTAGGCTAAACTGACTGTGGCCCTAGTGAAAAAGGGTACAAGTCGCCGGTCATTTCGGGAAACTGTGTACGCATATACATCCTATTCACTTGTATTTAAACCTTTTTTCACAAGCCTTTTTTCTACCCTTTTTCTCTAGGGCCCGCTCTAGGGCAGTATTCTCTTACCCGCCTACCTCTGGATAAGTTTTAAGACAAGTTGTGACGTAAAGGTGCGTTCAAACCAAAAGAGCATCCGCTGTTCTATCGCCCGTTCTACGAAATCAACCAATCACGTTTTGTGTAACGATCGAATTTCGTAGAGCGGGGGGTTAGAATAGGGAATGCTCTTTTGGTTTGAACGCACCTTAATGTGGCAAATGTCTTCGGCTACTCAATTTCAACGAAAAAGTCAACAAAATGGTGTAGGTATATCCGGCAATTCGGCTTAAACATTGCATCAATTTGAATATCATGGTCCCTATACCAATCGTCAGTAAGCTGTCTTCGATGCCTAGCCCTTGCAGTATGGACTCATTAGTTCTAAATTCCGTCCACGCTACGAACAAATAAAACATGGAAGCCGCACGCCATACTAAATTGCCTTTCAAAAACGGTCCTGAATTTTAGTTGACAAGTGTCACCCCCTCTTCAATGCATCACGGCAATGAATTTCAATGTCAACCTATAAAAACATAAACCGCCATTTAAAAGTAGTTGTGATTGGTCCATGAAAGTTTTGATTGGCTATATTCTATAAACATTTGTCAAAGATGCGCGCTGTTAAGAAAAACGCTATGCCCTGCCCATCTTGGCACAATTTAACAATTGTTTCTGGGGGCATTTTTGAGCTGCAGGTCCATGTTATATACCTATGGTCGCAGCGTCCACGATGTGTTTTTACAGGTCCTCGTATTATTTAAAATAATTATGGACGAATACTTATTATTTCTCTAGTAAAAGGTTTAGAATTAGAATGAATGCTATCGGCTCGGTTTTTAGGTCAAATGTCATTCGTTCATATTGGTAGCGGCCTATTACCGATACCGAGACATTCGACATTATGTTGATAACTAAAGCAAGAAGTAGTAGTGCTATCTAATTTTCTGATACGACATGTGGTCATTCTCCAGATTTAACGCTCTCGCGTTGTAGCGTATGTAAATGTCATATCAGATGGCACACCGATTGCGTGGCGTGCACGCGCCCGTGACGTTCAAGCGGTGTGCCATCCGGAGTGCATTGGCCTCAAGCTCTACTTGTAATTAACGAGTCACTATTTTGCCACTGAAATGCGACGTGTAAATGAGAATTATAACAAATCGAATCGAATAAAAGCGACACGTTAATGAGAATTAGACAATAGAAAATAACCGTTAAAAGGTCTCATTTTCATCACCGTCCAAAACTTACACGAAACCGATTTGATACGGAAGAAGCTATTTTATAAACCATTACTTTTTACATGTCCCGTGTGCAGTACCTACACCTACTGGATTTAAGAAAATCAGCGACTCACGCGATGTCGTCGGGTTTACATTACACATTAAAAGTTATGTGGTCTTGTGAAATAATCAGTATGATTATACAATATATGTATATATTATTTGAGACTGGTGTATACCCACAGGTGCTCAAGAGTACTAGGGTATGTCCAGTATATAAGGGGAAGGGGACTGTGAGTGACGTCACGAATTACAGACCTATTACCATAGTACCTGCCATCTCGAAAATAGTCGAGTCAATCCTGTCATCCAGCTTAATGGCTCACCTGGAGGCGAACAATTTGCTTACGGCAAACCAGTTCGCCTACAGGAAAAAAATGTCAACAACAAAAGCTGCACATAATATTTTTGACCAAATTTTGACAGGCATGGATGACAAACTTAAGGTGGCAGGTATTATGTGTGATTTATCGAAAGCGTTTGATGTCATAAATCATAATTTGTTATTAGTTAAGATAGGTAGATACGGCGTTAGGGATACAGCTCACCGATTGTTTAAATCATTTTTGTTGGACCGGAGACAAGTGGTGAAACTTTCTATTCATGGTAGAAAATTTACATCTGACACTGGGAGAGTCAACTTAGGTATCCCTCAAGGTTCGGCACTGGGAAATACCCTATTTTTAACGTTTGTTAATGACCTGCCATCTGCTATTACATCTGGATTGCCAGTGCTGTTCGCGGATGATACTACCGTCATAGTTAGCGCGCAAACCTACGAACAACTAAGTGAGAAAATACACATCACATGCAGAGACTTGCAGAAGTGGTTTGCTACTAACGGGCTAGTCTTGAATGTTAGTAAGTCGAACGTAATGGTTTTTTCAGGACGCCGAGTCTTACTTCCATCTTGCATCACTGACGTGGCCATGCCGCTTTGTTCAGAGTGTAGGTTTCTTGGCTTCATGTTAGACGCTAACCTGAACTGGAAGTGCCATGTTGACAAATTATGTGGTAAACTGAGTAGCGCCGTATATGTACTGCGAAAATTAAGACCCCTTATTTCTCCAGTTGCACTAAAATCTGTTTATTTCGCAATGTTTCATTCGCAAATGTCGTACGGTGTGCTGATGTGGGGAGACTCGACGGATGCGACTCGAGTCTTGGTACAGCAAAAGTATGCCTTGCGAGCTATGGCTGGTGTGAAAACTCGTCACCCATGTAGGGATATTTTCGTTGAGTACCGGATCATGACGCACTATTCACTATACTTGTTTGAAGTTTTAATGTTTGTAAGAAATGCATTGTCATCGTTCACGAAAGTAAACGTGTCTGGAAAAGTTATACGCTCAACAGGACGCCTCAGAACTGTTCCACGTCGCATGGCACTTGCAGAAAAAAATCCACGCGTCATCGGTCCGACATTTTATGAGCGACTACCCCCAGACATCAAAGACGAATCATGCAATATTAAATTTAAGAGTCGACTGAGAAACTTTTTATTGGATAATCCATTGTATTCTGTTAATGAGTTTTATGACATAACTAATTGAATAATATTTAATTGCACTTTGTTGACATTTTATTATTTGGCATGTTTTAATTGAGTATTATTGACGATCCTTTCTTGGTGACATCCTTTATTATTATTATTTTCTTTCTTTAAAATTCTCAACATTCCAAAAGGAGTATTGGTGTAATGATATGCACGGGCCAGAGCCAAGTGCATGTCATATTTATTCATTAGCATTAGGCCGTGTTCGGCATAGTTTCAGTATTAACCCTACAGGGGTAATGTTTGTTAATTTTGTATGATCGGGGGCTGTGAATCACTCTGTAAAAACTTTCTGACTATTCGGCATGTGTTCAAAATGACTGCTTTCTGCATTACTAAATATGAAGAAGGTGAGAGCGATAGGGTGTTTATTGATGTGTGTAGCTGTTGTGGGATGACACCCGTGGTAGACAATACAATGGGTACAATGGTAACGTTCGTCAGTTTCCATAGTCTAGCTATTTCTTCTTTCAGATCGGTATATTTGGCGAATTTTTCGGCTATCGTGTTTTGTACATTGTGGGTGTTGGGGACGGCTATATCAATCAAAAAGGCTGTTTTGTTTGTTTTGTCTACCACAGTGATATCAGGTCTATTATAATGAGTGGTTCGGTCGGTCAGAATAGCTCTATCGAAATACATCTTGTAACAGTGGTTTTCCAAAACATTATCGGGGGTATATTTATAGTACGGAACGGCTGGTGGAGATTTTAAATTGTATTTGATTGCAAGTTTCTGGTGGACTATATTAGCTACTTGGTCATGTCTGTGTTTATAGTCAGTCTGTACTATTGCTCTACATGCTCCGGTGATATGCTGTATGGTTTCTCCTACGCTATTGCATCTCCTACACGTATCCGACAGTCTATTTTTCATAATAAATTTCTGGTAGTTA
This sequence comes from Thaumatotibia leucotreta, assembly GCA_025490895.1. Classification (NCBI taxonomy): domain Eukaryota; kingdom Metazoa; phylum Arthropoda; class Insecta; order Lepidoptera; family Tortricidae; genus Thaumatotibia; species Thaumatotibia leucotreta. Next base: position 12,693 of record JALPQI010008476.1, on the reverse strand, counting down.
CGAGTCTCTATTACTTGGTCCTGTATAGCCATAATGAATCCCTCGGTCTCCGGGAAGAGTTCGCCACACTTCAGCCAAGCGTTTGACGCGTCTATGTCAACCTTAGGTTGGCTTAAATCATGACGATGTCTGCCGTGTAGAGATTTTGCACTCCATTCGGCTATTTTGGTTTTGTTGTCGGTTATTTTTTCACTTGATTGCATCATTTTGTCTCTTAGGTTTAGTGGTGTAAATTTCTGGTCGTTTTGTTCAATGGCGCTGTGGATGGGAGAAGAATTGGATTTTTGGTGAAAGTAGGACCTCATTGCTGTAATCTGTTTGTTGTGTAGATTTGTAATGTCTATAAGTCCTCTTCCACCTTCTCTACGGGGTAAGGTCAGTCTTTGTATGCAAGATCGGGGGTGGTGTTTCCTGCATTTCGTCATTGTGGTGTTAATAGTTCTCTGGAAAGTTTGAAGATCTGATCTGCTCCATTTGATAACACCAAATGAATATGTTAAAATAGGCACTGCATAAGTATTGATAGCTTTGATCGTATTTCGGGAATTTAGTTGTGTTTTAAGTATCGAATTAAGTCTGTGCTTAAACTGTACTTTTAGTTTGTGCTTGGTTTCTTTAAGTAGTATTTGCTGTGATTGCAAGTAACCCAGGTACTTGTAGCCTGTTATTTCATCTATTGGGTCTATGGTTTCACCGGTTTCTAATGTATAGGAATGTTTGTAAATTCTGCCTGCTTGAATACTATTTACTTTACATTTATCGATTCCGAATTGCATACAAATATCTTTAGAAAATGTTTCAGTTAAGCTAGCCAATCGTTCAAGGTCACATTGGTTTGAGGCGTACAGTTTAATATCATCCATATAAAGTAGGTGGTTTAGGTGTAATTCTATACTTTCTGTTTGTACGTCATTTGTGTAAGGCTTATATTTAAGTTGGTATCCTTTGTCTGTGTTATTTAGCATGTTAGACAGAGGGTTGAGCGCAAGGCAGAACCAAAGAGGGCTTAGTGCGTCTCCTTGGAAAATGCCGCGTTGTATTTTAATGTCGTCGGATTCTATAGCTCCATTTGATGCATTTAATCTAAGTCGCGTAGCCCATTTAAGCATAGTCACCTGTAGAAACTGAATTATTTGTGGATGAATTTTGTATATTTCCAGAACTTTAATTAACCATGAATGAGGTACGGAGTCGTATGCTTTTTTGTAGTCAATATACATGGTGTGTAGGTCAGATTTTGTTTTGTTCACTTGGTTTAGGATTACGGAATCTATGACTAATTGTTCTTTACAGCCTAGGCTTAGTTTTCTGCAGCCTTTTTGCTGTTCAGCGAGAATCTTGTTGTTGTGAATGTGTTTGTAAATGATCTCAGAAATGCAACTTGTTATTATTTTATACACAGTCTGCAAGCATGTAATAGGTCTATATTTGGAGGGATTTAGGATATCGCTATGGTCTTTCGGGAGCATATATGTTGTTCCTGATGCAATGAATGTTGGTACTGAATCAGGGTGCCTAATGAAGTTATTAATGTGGTTGTGCAAGTAAGGGTGGATTACAGAAAACTTCTTGTACCAGTAGTTGTGGATGTGGTCAGAACCAGGCGCTTTCCAGTTGTGTAAATTGCGGATAACTTTTTGGAAAGTTTCTATAGGGATTGATTGAAACTCCATTTCTTGTAACTGAGAGTTATGTGTCGTTTCCGTCTTGATCCATTCGGCCTGACTATTATGATCTTCTGGATTTTGCCAGATATCTGCCCAAAACTGATACAGGATTTGTATGTCGGGTCCATTTCCAGGTGCAGAATTATGGTGACTATTGTCATGGCTATTGTTGGTGTTCGATGTTAATTCACGGTAGAATTGTTTTTCATTATTTATAAATTGTATATTCTGTTCTTTCCTGAGTGTGCATGCTTTGTATCGATGTAGGCGACTAGAACTGACAGATAGTTTTTGTTTAAGTGTGTCCAGAAACTGTATTAGGTGTGTGTTGTTACCCTCGTGTGTAGAGTGAGTCTGATATTGTTGTTTAATTTTTTCTATGTGTAAGGTAAGCTTTCTTCCTCTATTGCCGTTGATATATTGTGTCACTCTACCTATCTTTATTCTAAGATCTTTTATTTTTGTTTCTAGTCGATACTCCCAGTTAGGAATTTTCTTCCTACGAGGTTGGTGCGCTGGCGCAGGAGGCACAAGATTGAGTTTTGTGCCATTCGCTTTAGCAGCTGTCCAACCTGCACAGTAAATTATAGTTTGCAGGGTTAGGAAGTCAGAGTCTTTGTTGATGTTTTGTAAGAGGATGTTGTCATTGATGTAAGCAATTATTCTAGATAGTTTTTTTGATGGTTTTTGCTTGGGAATGAAAGATCGTTTAGTGGGATCTATATCTACAAAATGTCGCAATGCTTCTGAGAATATTTCATCTATTTTGAGGTTGTTTAGCTGATCTTGTTGCCCAGGTTCTACATGCTGTCCGTGTGTGCTCATGTGCTCTACTGATGTTGAAAAATGTGGATTTATACTATCTTGCAAGTTACTGGCATTTTGACTGATATTTCTAAGTTCGTTGTCGGATAGCTGTGAGCCTACTAAGGTATTAAGGTCAATCAATTCATTTACTCTATCTACGGCTTGGTTACTTATAAGTTCCTCCTCTACTTCTCGTCTTATTTCATTTAGTCTCTGATCAGTAATGTATTTGTTGTATATTATTGTCCTTCTTTGATCTGCTATTCTTTGTTCACTTAGATGAGCAAGTGTAGGGTATCTAGTAATAAACTCTTGATGAAGGGATTTTCTGTATGCAGTTTTATTAGTTTCTAGGTGTGTTATACGGAGGTAAATTCGGATTATTGATTCATTTGACCATCTCATGCGTGTTTGAGTATTTGGAGTGGCCATATTTTGAGAATCGGATGTTGCTTGAGCGTGAGATATTGTTTGTGAGTTTTGTGTATCTATATTAGTCTGTAGTCTGTGTAAGTCCTCTTTAACTTCGGTGTAAATCTGTTCTATTCTACTTTTGGTTATTGTTTTGAGGCGGTAAATTGCTCGCCTTTGGTCTCCGACTCGCTGTCGGCTGACTTTCATGTGGGGGTATTTCTCTGTAAACTTAGAGTGTAATGGTTCCAAGTAGTTTCGTCGGTCAGTGTCTAACGCTGTAAGATGGAGATACGTGCGTAGTATGAACTCGTTCATTTCAGATGTCCATTTATTACGCTTTGAATGTTCAACCTCAGTGGGTACAGTATCGATATCCTCGAGTAGGAGAATATCCTGCACAACATCCTCGGTGATACTACTAGACACTGCTGACTTGGACCTAGTCATGTAAGAGGGGCGAGTTGATGGGATGGAAGAAAATAACGATTCAGTATCATCGCCCGAATCGGCTGTAGCTTCGACATCGGAGGCCCGCCTGCTCAGCACCCGATGACCGGCTGTAACAGATTGTATGATGGGAGCCCGCCTGCTCAGCTCCACATCACCGTTGGATCGTATGCTGTGGCATCCAGCAACGGCTCCAGATGCGCCCCGACGATTGCCCTCGGGTAGCGGCTCTGAACGTAGACTTCTCGATCTTAACTGCATCATAAATCTAGAGGAAGGGAGAGAAAGAAGAACAGAGCGGAAGAAGAAGAAAGGATAGGACAGTTGGGATCTTGGTTTGGGAAGAGTAGGCCTAGATGTCATTGGCAAGAATTTTGTATCTCCCTAATTGGGGTGGGGTCTAGTTGTTTCGACCTGACTTTTAATAGTACCATCTACCCGTAAGCCCGCCCACCACGGCAAGGTGATCCCTTTGGGGGGTTATTATTATTATTATTATTTTTGTATTATGAATATTTTGAATTTGTTGACATTTTAATATGATATTCCAATGCTAGTAAATATTATTGTATGTTGAAGAACCTGACAATCACAATATAAAATCCTAAAAATGTACCATGTGTAGTTTTAAGTGAATTTGTATATTGTGAGATTAATAAATAAACTAAACTAAACTAAACTAAACTATTATTATACCTGGATATTTTTATAGCAGGAACGAGAGATTGACAAAATTAAACATCGACATAACCGCTATCGATGAGTACATCCTGTTCTCAAAAAAATGCTAACTCCGCAAAAACAGGTAACCAAGAAATACAGAGCCCATCTAGGCTTTCTTCTAAATCTTATATTTCATATTAATCATTTCCTACGGCTTTAGAGTATATTTTATTAAATTTTGCAATTTTGATGGGTACTAAATACAAGATATGAAAAAAATTATGTATCATTTTGAGTATGATTTGCATTTGTGTATCTTTAAGCTACGGCAAATTTTTTACTTATTAAATTTATTTATCGACTACAATAAGACTTATCGATAACAGTTATGTCGATGTCTAATTTTATCTCTCGTTCCTGCTAGAAAAATATAGAGGTATAATTATTATACGTATTGGCACTTTGGCCGGTCTAGCTAGAAGGTTAAAGATGTGACCGTCATTTAAACATCCAAGAGTGTCCAAGACCATATTGTAGAAAACGTATTCTCTGTCATATTGAAGACGAAGATTAGGGCGTAAACTCCCCAAGTAAAAAAAAATCAGTACATAGTTTTTTCTTGCGCTACTACGAGAAGTGGTTAATTTTTGTCAGGTCGAAACTACGCAGCGCTATTGTACTGAAAAACGTACGATATACGTGCAATAGGCACTGGTCTCACCGCGAGCTACTAAGCTATGAAATATCGGCTATAAACACGATCAAAAGATACGCTCTCCCGTGTAAATAAAAGAGACAACGATACTCGCCCAGCTATCAGCTATCACTGCCACGCGAGTATCGCCCTGTCTTCTCTTTTTTTACACGGGAGTGCGTATCTTTTGTTCTTTATGTCATCATACTTCATACGACTACTACTTATTTATTGCATACTAACGTGGCAGGTCTTTAAAAGGTTATTTAATCTAGTCCTAAACCTAAACAATAGCTGAAATGTACTTTTATTAGAAACCTATATGTACGAGTACACCATTGCTTACGTTAAGTGATTGGTCTATCGACATCGATCCAATGACATTTACTAATTAGGACAGAAACCCGCACGCTGTAAGTGAAAATTACCCAAATTGAAAATTCCTTTTAAAACTTGCCCTCAAATTAATCATACATAGGTAACTGACGTATTAGTCTCTTTTCTTTACATGTTGTACATACACTATTCGTCAGTAGAAAACACAAAAAAATTTTTTTGGATAAAATATTAAATTATCACTATGTATTTTATTCGAAGATGGTAAAACAAGCCCTTATTATAATGAAAATATAACGCACAGATTGTCAGTCAACCAAGTTTGCGACGGCCAGATTATCAGATTAACTGTATATGAAGGGTCCACGAAAAAAACATGTCCACTATGTCCAGTGCCTAAAAAAATCAGGGCAAATTTACACCTTATTCTATTAGAAGTAAGGTGGTTTTTCCTTCAGGGTCCACGAAAAAAAACATGTCCAGTGCCTAAAAAAATCAGGGCAAATTTACACCTTTTTCTATTATAAGTAAGGTGGTTTTTCCTTCTGTCATTTGAATTGACTAGACATGTTCTTTCCGTGGACCCTTCATATATTATGCACTCTAGTGCCATGACAATAGAGGCTTGCTCAGAGATTTGTGAGCATCCTGGACCCCGTTTCTCGAAAGCTTGTAACTTGTAATACAAGTGTAATTCTCTGTTTAACACTATTCATTAGATAAGGACTTCAGCTTGTATTACAAGTTACAAGCTTTCGAGTAATAGGCCCCAGGCCGTTCCGATACATTTGATGGCGAATAAGTACGCATTCCATTTAAATTAATGGCACTGGTTGATTACGAGCGCTAGAATAGGGGGGCACCCGGTTGGTTGACACCGCCGCCCTAGAAAATGGGAGGAAATCACACTGAGCCGGGCGGAAAGCAAAAATGTCGTGTCGATCCGATCGGTGCTCTCAATCTAGAATGAAGGCTTTTTGTTTACACATGTTGCGACTATAACATATACATACTTATAAGTAGACCCCGGATTGTTGTGGCAGTGACGTCACAATAGGGTGATTTGGGGAGTAAATGGAACGGTAGAACAAAATGATACATAAAGTATAAGATAAGATAAAAATTTATATTAGATTCACCAAAGAAAACATAATTTTATTTACTATAGGTACGTAAACGTATAAATATGAATAAATTCATAATAAAAAAATTCCACTGAATTTATTTATATTATTTATTTTTATATTAAGTTTACTAGTTTTCGACAAAAAGCAGACCGGTCGAATAAGAATTTCGTTCAACTGTTCAGTAAATGGATCGTACATAAATATTAGACTTAATTTTATCAATGTAAGCAAATTATATAAACCTGTATAAAGTTTGACCTTAGATATAAACTGTTTGCTTTATTTATACCATAAAATAATAAGTACAATCTCGTATGCATTTACACAATATGTCATTTCTTATATTATCTTATCTTATAATTTATGTATCATTTTTTTCTACCGTTCCATTTACTCCCCAAACCACCCTATTGTGACGTCACCGCCACAACAATCCGGGGTCTACTTATAAGTACTGTATATGAATTTATGAATATGATTCTCCGAGGAGTGTTTTATCGCTTGAATTTGTCATTGTTGTCCCGCGATTATTACCGAAACAGAGGAACGAATAGCAACAACGTTGATGCGCTAGACTTCGTATTATTCATACTGATTTAGGTTTGCATTTAAATCTTGCGTTTGCGTTTGCACTCTTGTAACAATACTTGCCGATACTGCATGTCGAAATAATAACGCTGTAAAAACGCTGAATATTCGCCTTACCTTAAGATATAAGACACATCTTAATAATTTAAGTAACTATGGCTCTGCACAACACACGACAAAATACCAAATATATTAATCTAAATTTCATGGAAGTAAAATTTTTTGACTGAACAAAAATGTAGATTTCAGTTTCAGCTTCTACATAAATTCTTTCTTATTGTCTGTCACTAGTATGTTCTACTCATGTAATAAATAGTAAATCCAAACATTTTCATAATTACAAATCACTAAACAAAATAGATTAAGCACCAAGATTACTCTGAATAAACTGTAGCAGCTTATACTTGTTGCTTACCGAGGTATTTCACGGTGTAAGTCAAAAATATACTAGTTCTTATTGTATTAGCATACGGCACAAAATCGTGGACTAACGAAAACCGTACCTTTAATAGAACAAACTACGCGTAGTAAAGTAACTTCGCCTCCGTATTTGCCTTACTAACTGCTAGGCGTAGCCTTTTAAGCCAATATTTGTATACAAAAGGCAACAGTTTCACTCAGGGTTGTAGAACTAGAGGTGGGAAATACTAGATACTCATATTTTCAATTCTTCATACGCAATTCTAAGAATATTAAATTTGTCGACTGCTTTTTTACGATAATGTCGGAAACTATCCCAGAAGTCAAGGATACATTAAGTTTTACTCGATACGTAATGCATTGATATATTGGGGCGAGCGCGATGGACAACTCAGTCTCGATCGCGTAGCCGAGGACAACGGTCGCATCCTTAACATCTATTAGCGCCTATACGTCTAAGTACTAGAGACCGCAATAGTTTAAATCCGAACAGTGATTATTTTTTGCTATTCTCGGATCCTCCTTGTCGCACCTGTAGCTGAAGGACGTATGGTGCCTCCCCTGGGGGATTTGAGAGTGAGATAGCAAGTACTCGCTACGAACGCGTAGAAGCGCTACGAGGTGTGTAGCACAGCCTGGCGCCGTGCTGTAGCGCAGAATTGTAAACAGTGATTACTTATTGAGCGGTAATAAAATTCATATTCGGATAAATAAAATAATAACGAAGGATACGCAATGAAGTGCCAAAAATGCAAGAAAGTACTATCGGAGAGGGGATCGCACTTTGTGTGCCAAGGCGCATGTCAGGGTACTTTTCACAGGAACTGTGTGAATGGATTGTTAGCAGACATGAAGGCCGGTAAAACGCGATATTGCTGTAATAATTGTGAAGGTGAATCGGAGGACGAGCCGGAGGAACCAATTGACGTGAACAGTGCGATAAAGGATATTCTCAAGAAGGTAAGCGTCTTGCCGGGCCTTGAAAAACAATTAGCTGCTATATCGTATAGCATGAGTGTCCTCTCCGAAAAGTATGACACTCTACTGGCAGAGCATGAGCAATCTAAAGAGAGAATAGTTAAGTTAGAGAAGATTACCCAGAACACTCAAAACAAATGTAGTCACTTGGAAAAGTGCAACGCAGCTCTGCAACAAAAAATCGAAGAGTTCGAACAAGCGACTCGTAAGCATAAACTAGAAATAGTAGGCGTGGAGCAGTTGCCGGGTGAGAACGTGATGGATATCGTAGCTAAGGTGGGTCGAGAGATCGACGCGAGCTGTGCGGACATCGAGTCGGCGGCGCGAGCGCGTCAGGTGAAACCTGGAAAGAAACCGGCACCAATCGTAGTGGCCTTCAAAACCACCGGGACCGAAAGCCGTGACAATTGGCTGGCGCAGCGGCGCAAGTTGATGAGCACCACTAGCGGCGGTATCGTCGGTGGGACTATGACGAGCAAGGTGTACATCAACGAGGATCTGACGCATGGCTCCCGAGTGCTGCTATGGAACGCTAAACAGCGCCTGCGTGGCGCCTATAAATATATATGGGTTAGTAACGGTAAGATCTTGGTAAAAAAGTCAGATGAAAGTAACGCGCTGTGGGTAAAGAGTGAAAACGATATTATGGACCTGGTTAAAGCCACGGCAATCTAACTATTATTAAATACTAGGTAACACATATTAAAACTCAAAATTAAATTCACACAGTTAGATAATATCGACCTTATAGACGGTCAAAGTGCCGTAAGTTATGAGAGTGTTAGTAACATAAAGAATTTCATAGGGGCATTCAATGGGCGTAAAGACATATGTATATTCCATGTTAATATCCGATCCATTAAGAAAAATTTCAACGAGCTACTCATTGTCCTAGACAGTTATTTAAGTCAATTAGATGTCATAGTGCTTACTGAATCGAATATAAATTTCTCTCTGTTATCATTTTATAACATTAAAGGATTTGTTTTGCATCATTTCACCCGCGAAGGGCGGAGAGGTGGGGGGGTGCTGGTGTACACGCGCGCCGCGCTCGCGGCCGCGCCGGCGCCGGAGACGGCGCGGGGGCCCGGGGGCGCGGCCGCGAGCGCGGGCGCGGACTTCGCCGGCTCAGCGGAATGCGTCTCCATTACCGTCAAACACAACGCAGACCCCATTTATATTATCGCAATTTACAGGCCACCGAAAAATAATAAGATTAGTATATTTCTTAACCAGTTAGAACTTTTACTACAAAATTTACCTTCTAACTCAAAAGTAATTTTATGTGGAGATATTAATTTAAACATCCTCAATACTCAGGATACTCATGTTACATATTACGAAAATATACTAGCAGGATATGGTTTTATTAAATGTATAAATGATGTAACGCGGAAAGAAATAGTAAATAGTAGAATAACGGAATCGTGCTTGGACCACATTTACATTAGAGGACCGATTAACTACATTCACTCCGCTGTCATAACACACAAAATTTCGGATCATTACTGCACTGCCGCAGCGGTTCAATGGGAACGCACTGCGTACGCGCCGCGCGGGCCCGCCGCCGCCGCCGCTCCTCCACCGGTCGTTAAGCGCCAAATATTGGACAACAGGTTAGTTAGAGAAAAGTTACTCGAAACCGATTTTAAACAATTATTAAATATTAAATGTCCATTAGAGCTCTACAACAAATTTTGTGCAATATTTGATGGAATATATAATGAATGTTATAAGCCTGTATCTGTAAGTAGTGTCCATAGAAATAACAAGAGCTGGATATGTGATAATTTAAAAATAATGATAAAAGAAAGAGATAGATTATTTAAAATTTGGAGTGCAGAGCCAAAGAGTATGATTAAGAGATTAGCATATACCTCATATAGGAATAAATGTAGCAAAGCTATTACAAAAAAGAGAAACGAGTACGATAAAAAGTGTATTTTAGAGTGTAATCAAAATATAAGAAAGATGTGGGACATAATTAAAACTATGATGGGAAACGATAAAAAATCACTAGATACGTTAATATTAAATAGCATGGAAAGCCAAGGAAATGTAAACGATATATGTAATAAATTCGCGGATAACTTTTCTCGCGAAATCGCACTGGTAAAGCATGCATGCAGTGATAAATGGCTAAACAGAAATGACTATGTTAAAAACCCGGAGGTGAGTATGAGGTGGCAACCGGTGGAAGCTAAAAAAGTGATGCAAGTAATCAAAAACATGAGCTCTAAAAAATCTCCTGGTTGCGACCGCATACGCATGTCCGACTTAAAGTTAATTATAGATAAAGTAAGCCCAGTTATAGCTAATTTGATAAATTTGTCAGTAAACGAGAGTAAGTTTCCAGAGGGTCTCAAACAAGCCATAATTCGACCTATTCATAAAAAAGGCAGTCGTAAAATATACTCTAACTACAGACCCATAGCCATATTATCCAGTGTAGACAAAGTTATTGAGAAATGTATTATTGAGCAACTTGGATCTTATTTGAGCAAAAATAAAATAATTAATGAATGTCAGCATGGCTTTCAAAAGGGTAAAAGCACAGGCACTCTATTATCAAAATTCACAGATGAAATCAACACTTATTTAGCTGATAAAAAAGTAGTCATAGCAGTGTTTTTCGACTTCACTAAAGCATTTGATACATTGGATACTGATACCCTTTTGAAAGCCATGAGCGAGTGCGGGGTGGGAGAGCCGCTGAACCAATGGTTCCGTGACTATCTCACCGCGCGCTCGTACCGTGTGCAGGTGGGATCGGCGCTCAGCGACGAGCAGCGGGTGACGTGCGGTGTGCCGCAGGGCTCCTGCAGTGGCCCGGTTTGCTACTTATTGCACGTAAATAGCCTGTGCGGAGTGCTGCGGCACTGTACACCGCACATGTTCGCCGACGACCTGTGCGTGTTGCGCGCGAGCGCCGCTGATGCGTTACCCGATGCTTGCCGTTTGGTGCAGCAGGATGTGGACGCTGTGGTCCGATGGTCTCATGATAATGGTATCATGTTGAATGCAGAAAAAACGAGACTTCTGGTTATACGCTCACCTCATCTGCATCTCACCAGTGTACCATCTCCTTTAGTAGCTCACAACTTCCACTGTTTCCATATTAACCAGGCCCTCTGCCGTTGTAAACCTATTTTACAGGTTAGATGTGTAACCTACCTTGGAGTCAAAGTGGATGAACATTTTTCATGGTCCCATCATGTAGATTTTATTTGTGATAAATTAAGAATATTACTTAGTAAGTTCTACCACCTCAGTTTTAAAGTTCCTTTAAATACGTTAAAATATTTGTACAAATCATTAGTAGAGTCAATCATAGGATATGCCCTTAACTGTTATGGATTAACCTTTAAAACTAATTTAATTAAAATAGAGAATTTACAATTAAGATTTTTAAAACTTCTAGTCAACAAGAAGACTAAAAATAGATGTAAAACAGATTATCGTAAGTTATTTAATATATGTAAAATTCTTCCCGTAAGCCTTAAGCACAATTTCACATTAGCACTTAGTTGTCATGGAAGTCAAGAGCATAGTTTATCTCATGTAAATAATACGTATGGCACTAGATCGGTAGCTGCGGGCAAGTACAATATACCGAGGGTTACTAATTACTATGGCGACAGATGTCTGATCAAACATCTACCCTACATTTTAAACCGTTTGCCTGCAGATATCAGATCGGAAACCAATAGGCCGAAATTTAAAAGTAGTTTATTTAAGTTTTTAATTAATAATATATAAATGTTAAATTAGTTTATTCTTTAGTGCGAAGATAAGCGAAGAGACTCTGATCCCACAGTCAAACTGTGTAAACCGTTTTGTGGGACAAATGTTAAAAATAAATGTACATTTTGATATAATAAATAAATATATAAAAAAAAAAAAAAACTTTACGTTTAGAGTAAAACCTAACGTATCTTTCTTGGCAACTTATGGTACTGCTACAGATGCGGCGAGTAATATTTCAATATTAGATTTATGTGACTACTACTACTTTCGATCTTAAATTAACATAAGTTCTTAAAAAGGATCTTACACAAAATCAGAAGTCGATGATTTAACATACTATACCTGGGTCGCGTTTTATAAAGTTACAATTTACAATTTCGCTGTTTGCTTCTCTAACGCACGCACTTATTGGCTAGAAAGAGAGGCAAACAGCGAAATTGTAAATTGTAACTTTATAAAATGCGACCCTGGATCAATACATAATATAAATCAAACGTGCACACTAATTACATGAAGCTAAAATAACTTAATTTGCTTGTGTAATTAGGAACAGATAACAGGTATTAAACACGCAAGAAAATACGAGTACGAGAAATACGCATACTTGAACGAGTATGGAATAGAGCCGTCTCTACTCAGGACGTAAATTTGCCGGAATCGCTTAACAGTTAACTGGGAGATATTGCGGCAGTAAAAGCGGTCTAACAGAATTCGAATGTAAAATGTCTGTTAAGGTGGATGTCCCTGTGAGATTTTCATACAAATTTGTCGACATTAACTCTGTTAATTAGTAGACTTTTTGTAA
>JALPQI010008475.1:0-31621 GCA_025490895.1 Thaumatotibia leucotreta | reverse complement strand
TTGCGAATAAAATGCAAGACAGAAAAAGATAGTACAAACCTCAAACTGACTGACCATTCATGACTCTTAAAACAAATGGCATAAAATACACGAATGGTAAACACAATATCGTTCATTCTATAAAGTTGTATATACACGAGCATAGACAGTAGACAGGCGCATAAGACTTTTCACATTAAGTTGGCAGTACTGCACTTTGAATAAAAAGGGGTGTATATACACGATAGTGATAACGACATAAGACTTTTCATGATAGGTTGGTAGTACTGCACTTCAAAACAGTAAGGGTGTATATACACGATATTGAAAAAGACTATGCGACTTTTCGAGTTAGGTTGGCACTGCACTCTGCTGGCAGCGTGGGCGTAATCGCGCGGACCTGAACATCCCTATTCATGATTTCTTGTCTGTGGTATCTAGTGTAATTTGCCCCATAGATTCCTGAGGGTTAGCTGGGTTAGAGAGGTAGATGTCAATTGAAGTTCCACCGCTGAATCAATCAAACACTTCAACCGATTTCTCCAAGATACCATCATGATACCTCGATTTGGTGCGAACAGGACCATCTGGGGGTTATACCCGTTGGATTCAAAAGTATTGACGATTCTAAATATTCGAATTGAGAACCTGCTCCTTTTTTGAAATCGGTTAAAAACGCACGAAAGCACACTGGGTCTTTTAAAGAAAATAGTATATTTGGAGCTTAGAGAGACAAGTAAGGATGAACAATGAACAAGCTTTGCGTTAGTTAGGTTAGAATTATACTGGCCTACTCTAATAAATATCGAGGTTTTGCCTCTGTCACACCAATTATTAGAGTGAAAGAGACAAATCCTCGAAATTTAGAAGTTCGCAGTAGAACCGCTGTTCAGTAGCAATCGCTGCGGCGCCTTTGCGAATAGCACAGGGCATTGGCTTGGTTATTACTGGTCAGATGCTGATATTTACACCGTTTCTACTATCCTAGACGCAATAATCTTAGACATTTTGTCCACGGTGGTGGAATGTATGGTCCAGGAAGTTGAAACAACCGTACAGAACTTATAGAAACTTCGTCTACTAGTTTTTACGGCGTTTTCATCCTTGTCCTTTAGTGAAAACAACATTTTAACGTCATATTTTTGTGTTACGAAGTAAAATTTTGTATAACAACTTTTAAGAGTGAAAAATGGTAACAAATTCAAGTTTTTTGTGAGCGATCAACAAAACGCACTTACTTTTTAATTTGCCACCTTTTTCTACTGCCAAACGTAAAACAGAGTATACCATACAGTTTGTATCACTCGTAACACAATTTGACGCGATCGTGATTTTTTCTCTCGAGAATGTTTTGCTATCGACACCCTTAATTCTCCTATTTAGTAAACAATTTTTAACCTCTACACTCCTTGTTTTGCTCTAAACCTATAATGGTTAAACTACGGAGCACATTTTAATCATAATCTTATCTTAAAAAGTAGGAATATACCAATTTTAATAGGTTTACGTAAGAAAATGTCCATGCACTTTTAGGTTACAAAGGTTAAACTACATAAGAAAACTTTAATAATATTTTAAATGTGCTAAGTTTGGAACCGGAAGTTGAGCATTATCGAAGCCCTTTTAGACCCCGTATTTAGACTACACTTTAGGGTCTCTATGTCCCTGATCCTTAATAAAGGTAATGGCCGGCAGCGCAGCACCCCTTTTGGACGGCAATATGTTCAATTTGGGCTTAGAAATTATAACCGTTAAATCTAGTTTGAATTTTACCTATACTTATCCGGACAGTAGGTATTAATTGGTCGGTAACACGCATTTGAATCTCCTGTAGTTGTGAGACTTGTGAGCGTTCATAGACTACGGTAGCTGCTTACCAGCAGGCCGACAAACCGTCGTAGTACAAAATCAATAATTTAATAAAACAGAATTACAAGTTACAATTTCACAACCAACTAAAGGTTCAATTTGCAATGTCCTAAACTGTCCTAATCCTAAGTCTTAAATATTTACTCTTTTTTTCCTTTTAAGCCAATTTATGTTGACTATTTTTTTATAATTAGGGCATGGATTGAATACTAGTTCTTCAAGCCACCACGATGACATTACAGAGGCGTTTTTTTTAGCTATTATCTAAGCATTTTAAGTAAGATATTATCTTTTGTTTAACTTAATTAATTAACATTAAAGCCACCAAATGTAATATAAACCCTAATCTCTTAGCGTCCCGGAGCGGAGTAATGTCCGTTATGGCTTAAAAGGTAATTAAGTTTAAACTTGGCAGCAAAACAACGCCAGCGAAGTGACGTTGATCCTGTCCTGTATGACTGGGTAGAGGCCAAAATATATAGTATACATGATTATACCAGCCTCCGTAGCCTAGTTGGTAGTGACCCTGCCTACGAAGCTAGAAGTTCCGGGTTCGAATCCCGGCGAGGGCGTTATTACTGTATTTATTTATCACAAATATTTTGTTCCTTGGTCATGGATGTATTTAAGTATCTATATGTATGTATCCATCTATTATATACTATATCGTCGCCTGGTACCCACATCACAAGCCTTAATTGAGCTCACCGTGGGACTAGGTTGATTTGTGTAAGATATCCCAAGATATTGATATTTATATTTATACCAGTCTATTGCAGTCCACTGCTGGACAAAGGTCTCCTATTACCTATGCGTCGTATGAACACATTAGGAGGTAAATGCCCATAATCACCACGCAGGGCAACCGGATTGGCGATCGCAGCAATGTGTCCACTCTATAGATGCTGCCCATCATCAATCTTCTGTCAAGAATGGTCAGTGTCACTTCAATCCTTTAGTCGACTCTTACGACACCCACAGGAGGAGTTGGGGGGGTGGTGACAAAATGTATTCTTAGGTACTGCCGTCACCACACGGCCTGAGGTGAGTTTAACAGTTTTATTATATTTATACCTAACTATACAGTGTAGCGTTTGATATGAATAGTAAAATTAAACTATCGCTCATAAGAATAGGTCAAGATTTGGCAAGAAAACTGGCACAGAAACCGTTTGATCTCGTCTCTTGGCAACGCCGTGTCTACGATAACGTTTCAGCTGACATAATAATATGTTAGTCGGTTAGTCTACTTGGACAGTCATTTAAAATTGTTTGCATTTCACACTTCATAGGATGTCATGGTAGTGATGAGAGGAAAAGTTTATTTAGGTCCATTGCACCATGCACTTCTAGGATGTGATGTATTTTGCTTATGGATAAATCAAGTTGTAACATTACCGGCTAAAGGCCAAGCCACACCAGATGCGTATACAGCACGTGCGCGTGTGCGTGGCGTCCGCGTTGTAGCGTATCTAAATTTAATATTAGATGGCACACCGTTTGCGTGTCGTCTTAAAATTGTAGGGACTACCGACTACCATTTTCTCCCCAAGCCTCACAAATTATAAAAAAAAAAATTTCAGCTTTCGCTGCAACACTTCCACTTAGATAGGGACCGCTTCTTTATCCAGTCTACAATCTACATCATACCGCGAAAATCGAGAATTCGAACCAACTGTCCCTGTCACGCCAATCGCTCAAATTCGAGAGAGAGCGACAGTTGTTTCGAATTCACCATTTTCGATGTTCGCGACCCTCTGAGGGGGAGCCCACGCAAAAGTCACGGAAGCGGCCAATAGCACTCACTACATTACCATCATTTATTCATTACCCGAAGGAAACAACTCACAACGACGGAAATATTACTTATGAGACAATGGACGTGAGTGCCGTGTGCTTAATTTTTAACGGCTGAAATCATTTTATGCACTTTCTCACTTATCCAAATAGTGACGTATCACTACAATTTAAGGCACCATTTGAAACAAAAAATTGTGAGTCATGTTACGTTTATCTATGATTTTTATGAGTTACATCCAGTTTCCGTAATTAGAGAGTTAATTTGATGATTGTTTTGTTTAGAGATTGGAATTATGTTGATGCGTGCAGCTGAATATCAAGTTTTATTAAACAAAAAGGTTAAGTGAAAGAAAGTTAAGCGTGAGTGAAAAACGCCTTTAAAATTGGCTTAAAGGACTAGCATCCAGTTTTACACAATGCATTAAAAAAACAAAAAACTTTACTTATTTTTTCAGTTCCTTTTTGGTCCATGCCCATGTATGCAAACAGCCAGCAAGCAACCTTTTTTTCGTAACTCGATACGAATCGCATAATTCGCACAGGCTGTTTACTATGTTAATTTCAGTCTTATCTCCAAACAATTAGTAAGCCATGTGCAAAACTGGCTTAACTGGTAGTTCGCTATTTAACATAAGTAAACCACGTTTAAACCAGGAAATTCCGCGAGTGTCAGTCAACTTACCTAATCTAGGATCTCTGAGAACCATTTCGATTTGCCTCTCTATCGCTCTTGTTATGAACGATAGAGATGCAAGTAGACGAAACTTCGATTTTCGCAGTGCTGGTCTTGGATTATTCTGAGTAAACTAATTCATAATTTATTAGACAGGCGTGGCTGGCGCCTCGCCTGCATTCTGGCTCCTTGCAAAGTGCAACCGCTACTGCAGTTTTATTACAATAACATGTTATTCAGCTAGATTGTAAATTAAAGTTGTAAAACGCAACGTATATTTGTTATGTAACAATGATTTCCTCACTTCTTTGTATACAGACGTAATAAAGGTGTCTTATATACTTAGATTTTAAAGTTAAGATATGGGTATTTAAATTAGTTGTATTTTTTGAGCGACTAACATTCGTGTTTGCTTTTCGTATTGTATAGTCCGTCTGTAAAAAAGGCAGTAAATTCAAAAATTTTAGGCGCGCACATTGCCTGCCCATATTAATGACAGATTTTTTGACATCGTATAACATAAGCTGCCCTGCTAAGCATAATAGCGATATCTAAAAATAAAATTAAATGCAAACAAGCACCTTAAATTCTATACCTGACGATTCCATTTCCAAATGCCTCTATTTTTGAGATATCGCTATTTCGCTTAGCAGGGCAGCAAAAGCACTTGTATAAAATATCAGTATTCATTCGATTTCTATAGTCCTATGGAAAAATCTGTGTATAACTGCCCTTATTGTCACAAGCAAAATTTTTTAACCTTTCCTAATCTGTATGTTCTATATATAATCTATGGTATCTAAAAATTGCGCCAAAATCAAAAACTTTATCATGAAAGTGCATAGTGCACTGACTGTGGTACATTAAAACATGCTAATAAATTGGCACATAGGTAAGAGAATATAATAATATATGTATGTAGTGTTTTATTGTGTCAATTTTTATAAATGTATGTCGATAGTATATGATTTAGTGTGATCAAACCATGAGACGAGTAAAAAACACTCAATGAGCCCATAATCACTATGTTACCGAAACTATGAAATACCTAACAGCTAATCGCATATTTTCAGTTCCCACACCTCACTGTTTTCAATCCATCCACAACACAGATTTAAGCATTCGCCGGAATCGAACTCGCAGTGTAAACACCGGCTGCGCTCTGTCAGCGTATGTGGAACGGAACACGCGTATTTTTAGAGCTTTTGTTATAATAATAATGAGACTGGTTGAGGTTATGGTTTTAACTGTATGAAAGTTCGTGATTGTTATCTCACAAACATCGATTAAAGTAAACAGTACAATAACTCTTTATTGCACCTCAAAGACAAGTCCAGAAGAAATAATAAAAGTGCATGTTGTTGAAGGAGGTAAACAAAAGGCGGCCTTATCGCTAAGCGATATCTTCCGGACAACCTTTGGGTAGAGGAGAGAAAATAAAAGCAAACATTGAACACAATTTTTTACATCTGATGCGATCGAAAATTAAATAGTACAGTAGACCCTGCGATAAGATTTGTACACAAGGATTGAGACAAGACCAATGAACGATTTCCTAAACTAAAAATCAAACAAAAAAAAATACGTATTAAAAAATTGGATTATTGTTTGCACGAACAGATTGCCAAGCTTTGCAGGATATAATATTATAATTTATAGGTATAAAAATAAAAATCTATTGCGATTGTGATCGACGATCGTATTTCCATCGATACAAAACTTCACCCTAAATCCAGAAAAAATGTAGGTATAAAATCCTTTACGAAATAAAATAGTACATTACGACACAAGTGCGAAAAACATGAAATTCTAAACGAGTGGCGATGCTTAAAAACACGACCAAAGGGAGTGTTTTAAATCGACACGAGTTACGAATTTCCTTTTTGCAAGTGTCTCGTAGGACGTTTTTTATTTTATTGCACTTCTGGGAGACCTATCAATCAATATTCTCAATCTTCAGTTGAAATCCTGGAGGCCTGACTCAATTTAGTTTATTTAAAAACTTCAATCAGTGATGTCTCATCAAGATACCTATTCAAGAATATGCTTATCCAGAAAGGGTAAAATGGCATGATTTTATTTATTAACGATAAAGTACAGATAGGCATGTTGTCACTGCCTGCTATACGGCCACATTTCAAATATGGTCACTTTTACAACACAATTATATTTTGAGATGTGTCTATATAGCAGAAGCCTGTTTCTCTAAAGCTTGTAACTTGTAATACATGTGGAAGTCTCTTTTTGACACTATTAATTAGATAAGGACTTCCGCTTGTATTACAAGTTACAAGCTTTCAAGAAATAAGCCCCAGGCATGCGACAATCTGTTCTCAATATTGACTGGAAAGTAACAGCCAAACCCCAAAGTCTTGACATTATCTAATGCAGTAGCTTAAACCTGCAAGTAAAACACAAGGCTGTTGATAACATTGTGGACCGACTGATTTGTTGACACTGCATGCTGACGGGTAAAGCCTCGGTGAGGCAATAGATAAGGAGATAAAATATGTTCAAATAAAGAATTAAAGATTTTTGTATCTTGACAGTTCTTTTTAATAGTGATAATCAGTTTTAACCTGATAGTGTGTTAATTTTTATTATTATACTGCGGAAAGAAGTAATGAGACTAACCATGGTTTAACAATACTTTTAAAGCAACTATGATAATTGTAATATAATATCCTTAATAAAAAAAATATATGAAATATATACAATTCAGTAGCTCTGGTAGATATTTTTACTTTATTTGTTTATCATTCAAAAAACAAAATGATAAGAATAATGTAAAATGTTGGCACCTGTTTGAAATGTCAGGTAATAGATAAATGTATCTATAGCTCAGATTTTTTAATTTAAGTATAAAAATTTTAATTTTAAATCTATTTAGTTACTTTATATTTGACACAAATCATCAGTGATTCACTACGACTATTAAGTTATTCATAATTTGTTGTTATTGAGATTGCCACACATGCGTAAATTCAAAATTTGAGAAAAGAAGACTATGTCACTTGAATGGTTTTTTCAGTTTCTAAAATTGTGCACATCACGGAATTGGCAATCTCAACAACATTTTATGAATTCACCATGGTTGTGAAAATGTTTTTAGCATTTATTTACATATTTAGTGCAAAAACAAAAAGAGTTTAAGAGGTCACAGATAAGAATTTGCACAATGTTATTTTCCTTATAACAATAATAGTTTATTTTCCTGTTCTTCAAACGGAGCTTGGTCAAATTGTACTAGGATAGGAGTGGAGGGATTCAGGAACAGCTGGGTAAGGTTTGGTGTCCAATATCTTGCAAGTTCAAGGATCAGGTGGGTACAGGAAAGGTCTGAAAGGGAAATTTAATTAAATTCTAATAAGGAAGGTAGTAAGGAAGATTCCATATTTTTAAGAAGATTAAAAAAGATTATAATGTACCACTCTTGTATATACCATATTTTAAGCAATTAAAGTATTTATGATTTAAGACAAAGAAAGTAATTAAAAAAATGTTGATTCTTAATTTCTACACTCACTACAAGTCAGTGTCTTACTAAACCGAAATATTGTATTGTATGAATAATTAAAAAAAAAAGCTAAAGCCATCCTTAAAGTTTTGGTGGTATCTTACGTTCCAAATTTGAATTTTGCACGGCAAAACCAGCCAGTGCTTTTGTTTTGTTTCCTAAAGTGAAAGGACATTGTAATTGGGACTCACTGTTGAATGCAGCCAGCTTTCTCGTTGAGCCGAGCCGCTTCATGGGAGTCCGGGGCTCCGCATCCCGGTCGTCCAGCTCCAATAGGGGCGCCTCGCCCGTAGGCGTCGTCGCTTCAGACATCGCACTAACCGATCACCATCACCGACAAACTAACACTAGCTTCACTGACTCCAGAAAAAATAAATACACCGAACGTATTCCACATGTAAAGTATCCCTTCACGGTTACGAATGGTGAAGCTATGCGCGCTCGAAAATATAAATAACGCCGCGTAATTTACTATCGAGATTCACGCGCCCGCCGGCGTAAACCAAACAAAACAAATTGAACGCTGTGAAGCGAAAGTGCACGAACGCCGACCGAACGACAATAAAAAATAATACGAATAACAAATGCAACGCACCCCCCTCGCGTTTGAAGTTTATGACCGGGCCAATCACGGCCCTTAATTCTACCGCCGTTATTAGTGTTGAACCAATGAGTAGACCGCCGTGTCAAATGTCAGATTGGCATTTCCTGACAAACCGAGCTTTGTAAGGCTAGTTACATACACCAGAGACGGTTAGTCAACGAACTGAACTTTCAATTAAACCGAATTGATTTCTTTGTTATTATCATCTTAAATCGATTATTATGTTAGTAAATACCAAAGAAAATAATTGTGTAATTATTTTCACGGCATTCAGTTATTTTACTTGGACATATATTTAAATTATTCTTTGGTTTTTGTTCGAAAACGTTCGTCGTGAATGCCACGCCTTATTTGGCGCTAATTGAAAATGTTACCACACTATGACTGACTGCTAAAATGGTAGTATTTGTGTCGAAAGCTTTAACTTAGTTTATTCAAACGTAAATATTAATGAAATTTTATTGAAAAAATAATAATACTTTTATCTTTATTTTTTATGAGAAGTAATAAACTGCAAAGTGCATTTTATTATGCCAAAAAATCATATTAGGATTACATTTTTAATCTTCAGCGTTGTCTAATTCGTAAGAAGTAATTAAAAGGTCTTTATACAGGGTGTAAGTCTAATACGGGCGAAGCTCTTAACGGGTGTTAGTTTACGACATTATTTACATTCAAATAACTTTTACTTAAAATTAGAGCAACAAAATTTTCCATACAAAATAATTCGGCGCGCAATGTAGAGCAACATACGCGAGTTAAAGACTCGATGACAGCTAATTTCAAATGCCAGATGCCATTACTGCCATATCAACAAAAACAAATGTTCGTACCTACATTGCTGCTCCGATAATCTTAAAAAAATTCTGTGGGGTCATAATTGAGAGTAACTTTAAAAAAAACCTTGTAATCCATGATTACACTAATGAATCCCATGCCTGGTTTAATTGATCGCCCGTATTAGACTTACACACTGTATTCAGAATTTCTTGTCGGATTAACAAAGTAAAATACAAACAAAATTGTAAAATTGATTAATATCTTACTAAAACCACTATGCAACCGGAGCCGGTCGCTACTAGGAAATAAAACGAATATTAGTTGCCGATTTTTAAGAATGAACTTACGACAGTTATAGATTAATCCTTATTAATAGTGAGTTTGATAATTACCTACGAACATAAAAATAAAACGAGCCGCGTGGTGACGGCAGCATGAATACATTTGCCACCACCCCCAATCCTCCAGTGGGTATCGTAAAAGTCGACTAAGGGATTAAAGTGGCAATGAATATTCCTTTATATAAGATTCATGATGGGCAGCGTCATCATAGTAGACACACGCTTGTCCAGCGATTATGGGCATTTACCTTCTAATGCGCGATTGGTCGATACAGCGCCATCTATTGGTATTATTGGATAGCATGGCCGTTTATTTCAACTATCTAGGTATATTGATAGTCGGAAATAAAAATGTTGGCAACACAACGACATGAACGCGAAACGCTTAGAATAAGGCAAATTCTGTAAATAAATAATCCTCATGTAATTAAGTTAGGTATAAGTAAGTAATCATTAACATATAAGTGATTTAATAACTCAAAAATGTACAAATGTATGAACGGAGACGAGAAGCATGCACTCGTCGCTCATTGGTTAAAAATAATTGTCTGAACTCATCGTCTAAGAATTTGAACGTAACATTTTTCACTATGAACGAACCACTTAATACCTCGCCAGAACTTAATTAATGTAAAAACTATAGATTTATAACTTGTGAAATGTAGGTCAAATACCTACCTAAATGATGTAATGAACCCTCGAGCCATTGACCTAGTATAATGTTTGCAATAAAGGTTTAAGCCCATAAAAACGCAGGTAGCGAAGAACAATGGACCTTCGAACGCTTATTGTGTCCGAAATGTAAATATTAGCATTAGCACATGTTTTCTTTGTTGTGATCAGTGTATTAACACGTGCGAATTTGTTTGTAAACATTAAATGTAAACATTACGGCATGACATAATTAAAAACTAAATAAATGTAGCTAGATCATAGTTAAAATAGGCTAGACTTAAGTGAACGATGTGAAACCGACCAATCAGCGCACGGCATTCTAAATCCAATGGAATTGATGAGCAGAACGGAGCGAGATTTTTTGAGAAGGAAAATCGTTGATACCTGATTGGTCGATACGTTTCTTCGATTGGCTAAAATTCATGGCCAGTCATGTATAAATACGCGACACACTTAGTATGGCGGCAGTGTGAAGCCGACCTCCACTCAAGAAAGGAAATAAAAGGAAGAAAAAATGGATCCTGCCTCTCATTAGAAAACCCTACGACCGTTCCAGCGTCATCAGTAGACCGGCCCCTCGTGTCATCCTGGCTCTACCAACTGGAGTTATCGACAGGCAATGTTGAATGCGACGCTACTCAACAAAAAATAAAACAGCGGTTACTGTACAAGTTTATTAATTTCAAGTATAAAGTCGTAAAGTGGAGTCAGCGCCAGCAGCAAGCAACCAGGGCTGCGTGGGGTGGAAGCGCACGTCGAGCGCGCACAGATCCTCGCGCTTGTCGGGGCCACGGAGCTGCTTGAGCGGGACTAACAACGGGTTCTGGAGGAGGTCACTGAAACAAAAAATCACCAAATAAAAAAAAACAATAACAATGCTGGCGATGGTTAAATAGTTATTTATTGTACAAGGGGGCAAAGTTGTTGTTTAACTGTCGTGCCAATATTGAGACCTGAGCTAGCGAAAGATTCCAAAATTGGAATCTTGAGCATTGCGAAGGTCTCAAGGCACGAGAAATTTGCCGCCAAGTGTAATACAGCTTTTTTCCCCTCACTATCGCGAGGAAATATGATTAAAAATCTCATCCAAATGTAAATTAACTTAAAGAAACCATTTAAAACTCAATGTCGAAACGTATCGTAGAATAGAGTTACTTCTGGAACTTAAATATAGCCAATGGCTTACAAAGTCTCCCATGAGAACGACCAATTTAACATGTGAGCTCCGATTGCGCATGTTTACTACGGTCATACAGATCCACTTATACTAGGCAGTAGGGGGCTATAGGCATTAGAGCAATGTCAAATTACTTTATTCACAAGTGTGTAAAAAGCGTTTTTACCCGCTCGTATTAAACGATAAACGAGCGTTATACGAGCTAGTGAGGGGAAAAAGCTGTTTACTCAAGACAAGTAAAGCTGAAATCTTTCAAAGTACTGAATCACATGACAAACTTGGTCTTACTGCCAAAAAAATGCATCTAAATGGCATGCCCTTCTTTGTAATAGAATATATACGAACTTGTAGACCATCCCGTGCGACACGACGATGTAGGGGTCGTCGCCAGCGGTGGCGAACAGCGGGTAGCGGCGGTGGAACGCCACCGCGCGCACCGCGCCGCCGTGGAGGCGCAGCGTCTGGTACGGCTTCGAGGATAGCTCCAAGTCGAACCTGACAAATAAGATAAAAAAATTGGTTGCCTGTAAAGTCGGTATACGGGCGAAAGTTTTACGTGACAACGACTTTGAGTGGTAAAATCTCTTAGGCGGGCTAACCATGCCCGAGTGGAAGGGACGCGTGCCTCTCACTCGCTCTCATTGTGAGCGCATAACGTGAGCGGAGCGTAACGCAGTTTCTTGAAGTGTCACCCGGCAAACCAATTTATAAGACGTTGTCACGTCAAAACATGTTCTGAATGGCTCATATCTTTGATATTTTCGAATAAACGAGCCGTTTGGAAAGAACCGGGATTTAATCCGGTAATTTTGAACGCTACTAGGGAGGTAAGTACGGTATTATTAACGTGAGAGTGTTAGAAGCCCGACGCCGTAAGCAGAGAGCTTTTGTTGACTCGAGTTTGAATTCCGCTTACCGACCGTGATGCATACAATGTCTTTCATCACAAGTGCGGACAACAAAATTAGTTTCAAGACAAAATATTTTTAATTGACGTCATTTCTGTAACTTCTTTAGTCACGACCCTATTTAGAAATACAATAATTAAAACAGAACCATTTTTTAAAATACCAAAAATTACCTGACGCGCTATAAGAATGAACCAAAGTAAAAAAACATTAAAAACTCACCACATGCATTTCCGATCATAGGACGCTACCAGCAAGTTGTCTCCCGCGGGGTGCACCGCCATACTGCTGATCCACTGCGCTCCCGTTAGGAGTTTCTTTATCAACTCTTGCTTCACCAGGTCGTAAATACGAACGACACGTTGAGTCTGGAAAATAGTACATTACGATACAAGTGCAAAAAAATTTAGTTCAAAATGAGTGGAGATCAATTAAAGCACGACCGAAAGGAGTGCTTTAAATCGACATGAGTTACGAACTTCGTTTTCGCACGTACAGGGTGGCTGGTAAGTATACCGACAAACTTGAAAGGTGTATTCCTGAACACATTTTAAGGCTATAATTTCATATGAACTTTTCTGGATTCGGCTTAGTTTAAGAGATAATGACATGATATTCAAAAAACTATTTTCATCACAAGTCACTGAAAAATGCCTGCACAATTAAAATTCTTACACTAGTAGTTTTCATCTCGACATACACACTGATTAAAGTTAGAGAAAATGAGGAAAAAGTTTCAGAAAAATGTTAAACAAAAAAAAAATATCAAAAACCCTGAAAAAAAAATTCTTTCCCTACAATTTATTACTGGTCATGTACAAAAAAAAAAACAAAATATCAAAAAACGGAATAACCAAAAAAAATTTTTTTTGTTCGATAATGATATATGTCACATATTTTTTTTACTTCTTTTGTTATCAAAAATGCATTGGTAAAGTCTGTCGGTATACTCCTTCCCACCCTGTATACAAGGTTATTTTTTCACCAGTACAAATACTCTAGGGGGTGTATAAGTAAGTCAAAATGAACAACTTTTACTATGGGGCCGAACCTGAAATCGCGAAAAAAAAAATCAGCTGTTTCATACATTTCAGACGACCATGAGTCGACAATTTCTATGGAACAGCTGATTTTTTTTTCGCGATTTCAGGTTCGGCCCCATAGTAAAAGTTGTTCATTATGACTTACTTATACACCCCCTAGAGTATTTGTACTGATGAAAAAATGACCCAGTATATACAATCTTATTGTAAGTAGATAGCCTAGAATAGATGCATATATGGCATGCGTTGTGTCCATATTTTCTAATTCAGAGACTAATTTTACATTGCTAATGTTATTAAACTTATTAGGTACCAAGATAATTTTTTTTTCGTTTTCACGGGTAAAAGTCAAGTGTTACCCATTTGCCAGATTAATAATAATACAATAAAACTTTAGTCAGTCCTCAAGACGAATAAAATAATCCAGTGAATAATAATTTAAAATCATAACGAATTTATTATACTTCATACTAAAAAACAACCTTTATTGTTGCACTACTTACAAAAATAATGCAAGTGACATATATTTTACTTAAATAAGTAAGTAACAAAAGGAGAAAGAGTGGCTTCTTTTAGACAACCTTCAGATAAAATAAAACTATTTAACGGATTATATCATTATCTACATTCCGACGTTACGAACACTTTACAGAGTTCGTGGTCTACGGGTGACTAACAATCGAGATTTTATACATCTACCTCCAATACCTCTATCAAAATCCGTTTAAATAGTTTTATTTCATGAGTAACCGAAGAAAATATGAACCTTCAGATAGTGAAATGGAAAACACTTACAGCAACAAACAGTCTCGGCATAACCGGATGGAACAGCGCACATTGCACCAATCCCTTCGCCTTAGAGAACGGCAGCTGACTCCTCCGCCGCGATAACTGATGTACGATGACCGCGCGACTGGCGCCATCTTGTAGCGTCACCGCGATGTAGTCACCTTTTCCATGCCAAGCAAGCTGGGAAATGGTAGATTTTTTATTACTGCGCTGGTAACCCGAAAAAAAGCCTAACGGACGATCTACGAAGGAAAGAAAGCTGATGCCCTACCGCAAATCAAGAGTAAATTTTTACTACTAATCTGGTAACCCGAAAAAAATGCCAAACGGACGATCTACGAAGGAAAGAAAGCTGATGCCCTACCGCGAATCACGAACGAAGAGTTGCCTCTCTCTCGCACTCGTGAATTCATACGTAAGTGAGACAGGGAGGCAACAGTTAGATCGTGGTTCACGGTAGGGCCTTCGCTGTTAATGTTTTTCATGACCTTGTCTTGAAATTGAAAGTTGACAAATTTCGTACTTTTTTACTCTCAACGTAATGTAAAATTAAACTTGATACTCTTTTTCATTAACTCGAGAGAGTACTCAAGTTCAACATCTCGCAATGATTTGGTAGAAAATGGTAGCATTTTTACTACTCATATGGCAACCCGTCAGTTGACATAACTTTTTAAGTTTTTTGTTTACAAATTGGCAGGCCAATCACGTGTGAATCTCGACCGTTGAATCAAAATAAGGTAATTACATGGTAACGAATTTATTATGAGTGGCGTGAGTGAATTCAGCGGTTGCAAAATTGGTAAAAAAATACTTCCGGTTTCAACTGCCTAACAAATTCGTATTTGCACAATCGCCGATATGTTATGAATCAATCATGGTTTCACACATTACTTTTTAAAATAAAGTTGATACAAATGTAGCAAAAAAATCCATGATAAGGTTGTGCTATTTTTGAGTATCTTGAACGTATGTTTAATTGTTTATAGGCGATTATCCTGCATATTATTTGTGGCCGTGCAGAAAATAACCGCAGAAAGCCAATGCTGATTGCGCCCGTAAAGCGAATCGCTAAGCTCAGAAATTCACTTAGTGTCATTGGGGCTAAGATTTACAACTCGATTCCGCCTGATATAAAAGTCAGCGAAAAGTGACCATGAGTTTACTAGGAAACTTAAATCAATGCTAATCGTACTAGCATGTTACAGCGTGGATGAGTTTCTTCGTGGAGTTCATAACTGTATGTAGTTGCTCTTAATGTTTTCTTTAATCAATTAATTTATTTCATAATTCTCAATTGTATATGTATGGATTTATTGCGATGTGTAATTAGTATTAGTTATTTAGTTTTTATTATTATAAATTGTAATTATTATATATCTACCTAATGTAATGATGACCTGTAGAACAATGAATTTTACCAATAAAGAAATCAATCAATCAATATCACAGCATATATGTAAACACGACTCTTTCATACTTCTTAATCCGCCTATATCAGTCCACTGCTGAACGTAGGCCTCTCCTATTAACGTTAGGAGGTAAATACTAAATAGGTACCCCTAATCGCCACTCTGGGCAAATGGATTGGCAATCGCAATGCTGGTTACTATGATGACGCTGCTGCCCATCATCAATCTCCTACAACCAAATGTTCAGTGACACTAATCCCTTAGTCGACTCTTACGATATCCACGGGAAGAGTTGGGGTGATAACAAATGTATTCTTACTGCCTTATTATTATTGGAAATAGTTTTCTTAAATTTGACTAATTTCTGTTTCAGCTTTTTTTTATACATCACAATATCCTGAAAATGAGTTTTAAAAAAATCATCAATTTTCTATTTTTTAGGTACAACTCACACTTGACCAAAATTTAGAATGTACCAATGTCTTTTCCAAAATATACCTAATGTTTCCTTATTATTATTAGAAATAGTTTTCTTAAATTTGACTAATTTCTGCTTCAGATTTTTTTACACATTACAATATCCTGAAAATTCGTTTTTAAAAAAATCATCAATTTTCTATTTTTAGGTACAACTCACACTTGACCAAAATTCAAAATGCACCAATGTCTTTTCCAATAAATACCGTATGTTTCCTTATTATTATTGGAAATATTTTTCTTAAATTTGACTAATTTCTGCTTCAGTTTTTTTTATCCGTTACAATATCCTGAAAATGAGTTTTTAAAAAAATCATCAATTTTCTATTTTTTAGGTACAACTCACACTTGACCAAAATTTAGAATGTACCAATGTCTTTTCCAAAAAGTACCTAATGTTTCCTTAGACAGCTTCCCTGTATCTTCTATAGTTTCCAATTTCCTCATACCGTCCCACATAAAAAAAAACTGTGCAAGTATTTGGTATAGTACTTGTAACTAATAGGACTTACATGTATGACAGGCTTGAAGTGTGTGACAGCGACTCTCACTCCGAGGGCCCACTCCTCCGGTTTCACCTTCTCCCATTGCACCGCTGTTGTAGTTCGCTCGTCCACTACAAATATATGTTATTATTACTCATGCTTTTGATATAATTGTTTTATTCAAACATATGGTCATGTCTTGACGAGAGAGTAACATTTGATTGACCAATTTCTGACATAATTTTTAACATTTATTCTGTAACTCTACTATATTATTTTGTATTAGTATTAGGGCCATATGTTATGAATATGAATTAAAATGACGTTTTGGTAGAAGCGAATTGATTAAATATTATTACAGAAAATTAATAAATTTGAATTTTTACACAGCATATGAACAAATTGCTAGTAACTGGCCACTTTCCAGTAACTGGACACCTCATAAAAAGGAGCTCTATGTGCTTAAAGTAGGAATTCATATTAAAACGAGGTGTCATGTCAATGTCAATCACTCTCCCTCTTCCAAAATGAATTTTAGATTCATTTTTATATAAGGTGGCCTATTACTAGCAATTTACCCTATTATACAGGGTGCTCGCGAGGAATACGCAAGATTTTAACTATGCATTCTAGACATCAAAATAAACAAAAAATATTATGAGACCTAACATCAAATTCCACAAAAATATATTTTTTTATAAACATTTTAACATTTCCAATACTTTTTATCATAACAACAATTTGTTAAAATTATTTTTTAAATGTTTTTTTTAGGGACAGGTTTTTTCGTCAAGTTTATTCTTATTGTTACGTTCGTGGGGTGGGTTTTCTATAGAAAATGTATAAATAAGCCACTAATTAAAACTGAGACTTTAATTACTAATTAAAAGAACAAACACCAAACTAAAACACTAGTCACACACTTAACACTTCACACTGGTCCACTTTTACACTCTCAAACTCGCCGATAGAATCGCAGTCTTCGCTCTTAATGTTAGCTCTTCGCTGTCTCGATAGAAACTACTCCTCGGCCGGGTCATGCTGTGTATTTATACCAGCCACTCAAATCTACAAAGTACGAGAAGATTCGACTCTAGAAAGTTCCCGAGTTAAGTGCGCGAACATTCTAGAGTATCGCTGTCTCTTTCTACAGGTTTCTCTTTCACACCCGTCCAGAATGTTCTCTCTATAGTTGTCTCGTTCACATCCTTCCAGAACATTCTCTCGTGCTGTCTCTATCTAATAGTGCTTTCTCTTTCACTCCTATGGGAAATTTAGCTATATACCGATTTGTACTTGAGAGGCCCAAAAGGGGTCCTGAAAACGCCTGAAAACGGGTTTTCAGGTTATTGCGCCATCCGATAGAGGGTATCCTGAAACGGCCTGAAAACATGTTTCAGGCGCCTGAAAACGACGGTATTTGGGGTGAATATTTGATTTTGTAGTATGTGAAAGAGGACCTTCTGAAACGGCCTGAAAACGCATTTCAGCCTGCTGAAAACGCTTCTAACGTGTCTAAAATCATATTTGTAGTTTTTATCATGCCACCGGCGTAACACTACCCCCTCCTAAGACATGCTCGTCCCGAGCATCATTATTTCCATGGTATTTGGCGAGCCGGTCAACGTGAACAATCTTGCATGGGCTTCGTAAATTCCTCCGAATCCGATATGAAACGTCATTGATCTTCGTAACCACTGTACGAGCTGCCATCCATGGTTTACCGTTGGATACTTTTTCCACAACTACACATCGACGACCTCCCTGACTTGATGTTCCTGGTAAACGCACTGGGACTAGAACCTGTGCCTTTGGTAGGAGAACAGTTCTTCTAGAGCAGTAAACATTCCCACTAATTCTTCCTTCCACAGGAACCTCATCAAATCTAGTTTTCAGGACTCCAACTTCCATGTCAATTTTATAACCATGGCACCTCATAAAATCTAGTCCAATAATACAGTCATCAATTATGTCGGCAACAATCACTTTGTGCCGATAAATGTGCTTGCCGATTCTTAAATCCACTCCGGTCTCTCCCTTGATGGGAATATACTGGCCAGTGGCTGTAAGCAGCTGTAGATGCGTCGGTTGGACTACATGACCTCGAGTCAGGTGTTTCAGAAGCCAAGAATTAATCACCGTCCGAGAAGCTCCGGTGTCGATAGTAAGGTTACATGGTATTCCACCAATTTCTCCCTTGACGACCAGACTATTCCCGTTGTTGACTTGTGAGATCACTACTGGGACATTTCGATCATCAGCCAGCACTCGTCCCTTAGTCCTGGCTCTTACTCGTTTCCCTGCTGCGGCTCTGGTCGTACAGAGCCCTTATTCCTGGTCACAGGGGATTCATCTCGTTCTCTCCTGCTGCTTCTTTTCGGGCAACTAGTTTGTATATGGCCACGTTCTCCATAATGGTAACATCGTGGCCCAAACTCCCGACGAGGTGCAATCGGCTCCCTAGCAGATACCTCACGTAGCTTACACGATCTTGATGGATCTTGGCGTACAGCTTCAACTTCTAGGGCATGAGCTACGGCATCCTTAAGGCTTTCGTGGTGCCCTAGTCGTACTGCCGCCCTTACTTCCAAATCTCGGATCCCATCAACAAATGCCTGCACCAGCATGGTTTTTATTAAAGAGTCAGCTGAACGTTGGTATGCCTTTCTGACCAGCTTTTCAATTTCCAGGGCCCATTGTTGCAATGTCTCATTACGTCCCTGCGTTCTGTCTTTCAGCTGAGCTCGATATACATGTTCTAGATGACTGTCTCCGTAACGGGCTTCTAATGCTTCTAGAAGCCGGTCATAAGTTTGTTCTTTTCCAAGAGCTTCTAGAATTGTAAGAGCCTCGTCACGAAGTGCCAGCGTCAGAGCCGTCATCGATCTCCTTACTCCAACCGTTTGCTTTGGACACGGACTCAAACTGTAGCTTTTACGCCGCCCACGAAGATGTACCATCAAAAGGAGGTGCCTTAAATTTTCCACCTCCCGGCACAGATATCTCAGGTGATATGCCGGTGGTACTGATGCCACTAGCTACTTTTAATTCAAGTTTCTGGAAGCGACGCTCGACCGCTTCCTCTACAACATGAATCTTGTTCTCCATGTCACTGAGCTTCCCTTGGACTTCGTACATTTCTTGCTTCCATTCAGTAGCAGCCTTGTGCAACTCTTGAAGAATCAATTTCGACTGTTCTTCTTGTTTCCGCGACTGCTCCTTCAGGAGAATCAGAATAGTTCTGAGGTCTACGTCTTGAGTACTCTTAGCCTGCAAACCAGACGGACCGGGCTTAGATGCAGTATCCTCACATGCTAGAGGTTCTTCACGTACTGCAATATCCTCTCGCGCTGCAGGTTTCTCACGTGCAGTTTGGCTCCGGGTCACAACTCCTTTTGGCTCGGTCTCGTTGTGAAAACGCTTCTAACGTGTCTAAAATCATATTTGTAGTTTTTATCATGCCACCGGCGTAACATTATTTTTTGATTGTCAGGCAAAAGGTGTGGTAATATTAGAACACATTGTGGTAGCATTGTAATCAAAAAGAAGTTTTATGACGAGTTACGTCGAAAAACTTTTTCCGAAAAAAGGTTAATTATCTCTGGAACCAAGCCGAATCCAGGAAATTTTATATAACATTAAATACTCTAAATATGCTTAGTAATTCAGCATTAAAATCTTGCGGGTTCCTCGCGAGCACCCTGTATAAATTAATTAACAGTTATGTCCAAAACCTATGGGCCTATTCCCATTTAGGGGTTCTTCGCAAAACTACCTAAAATTTAATTATTAGAACAATGAATTATAATCTATATAAGTTAATATTAAAAAGAGTAATTAGGAAAGTTAGTCTAAGGACTGATTTTTCAATCCCCAGTTAACAGTACCTGTCAAATAAATGTTAGCCCTGTCATTTTTTGACTGATGATTTTAGAAAAGGATGGGGATAATTTTAACTAACGGATAGCATTATTTGGGGATTGAAAAATCAGCCCTAAGTTAAATTTATTTGTAAAGTTGTAAGAAATAAAGGCTTTATTATTTTATTTTATTTATGTCCAAAACTATCTGTACCAATAAAAAAATCTGCACTCACTAACGACATCATGTTGCGGCGGAGGCTCTTCCAAAAGCTCATCAGTCCTGGCGGCCACCTTATGGGCCCCGATGTCCTGCCCCGGATTCAGTAGCAGTAACCTGCTACCGGTAGCAGCAGCGACCAGACTGAGTCCCAGGGCCGGTGTCCAGGACACTTTGGTGACCGGCTGAGAGACGGTTATGGTGCGGAGGCAACGACCAGTGCTGGTCTCCCAGACTGTAGTAGAATAACATCATCAGCCTATGATAGTCCACTGCTGGACGTAGGCCTCTCCTATTAACTATGCGTATAGACGCATTAAAAGGTAAATGGCCATCGCCACGCTGGGCAAGCGGATAGGCGATCGCAGTAGTGTGTCCACTATGATGACGCTGCTGTCCAACATCAATCTTATCAATCAATTTGTCAGATAAATATGTATTAGTTATCAGACCGTCAAATTTTAGATTTATTAGTCATGTATACACGGTGCTCGCGAGCATTGCGAAAGATTTTAACTGTGCATTCTAGGCACCAAAATAAACATAAAATATTATGAGACCAAAAGTCAATTCCACCAAAAAATTTTTTTTTTTCTTTTTTTTAGTCTTTTTGAATACTTCTTAACATTTCCAGTACTTTTTATCATAACAACAATTTGTTTAAATTATTTATTTCAATAGTTTTTTTAGATACAGGTTATTTCGTCAAGTCTATTCGTATTTTTTGATTGTCAGGCAAAAGGTGTGGTAATATTAGAACACATTGTGGTGGCATTGTAATCATAAAGAAGTTAAATGACGAGTTACGTCGAAAAACTTATTTCGAAAAAAGGTTGATTATCTCTGAAACCAAGTCGAATCCAGGAAATTTTATATAACATTAAAGACTCTAAATGTGGTCAGTAATCCAGCATTAAAATCTTTCGGAATGCTCACGAGCACCGTGTATAATATCACAAGTGAAGTTATTATCAAGTTCACTTACCTTTAACAGTGCCATCATCAGACCCCGACACAGCATATTGTCCAGTCGGGTCAAAATCAGCCGACCTGACCAGTCCGCTGTGGCCCTTGAACATGAGGGCTTCATGGGTCGGGAACGGTTGCAGTTCCCGGGGAGATGGTAGTTTTGGCACCAGGTCTTCGGGGCTGATGGTTAACTGGAAGATTCACAATTTTTTTCATATTTTTGGACCCATGTATCAAAAGTTAGAGGATGGGGACACAATTTTTTTTTCTGGAGCGTTTATTTCCGAAAATATTCGTATTAGAAAAAAACTTTCTTTTGAGATCTTTATTATTTTTTAAAGACCTCTTCAACGATATCCCACATTATAGGATTACAGCAGAATAAAAAATCATTCCCACTTTACAACTAGGGGAGGTACCCAAAAAAAAATTTTTTTTCTTACGTTTTCTTCTACCTCTTTGTCGGCGTGATCAATATGTATATTGTATACCGGTACCAAATTGCAAATTTCTAGTACTAACTGCCACTGAGCTATGCTGTGGACAGACAGACATGGCGAAACTATAAGGGTTCCTAGTTTACTACGGGAAAAATGGAAATTTAATTCCACTTTTAATCTTTTTTTCAGTGACATGACATTAGTTCTATGTGTTTCTACCGTGAAATGCCAAGATGTTGTGTCACTATGCAAATTACATTCGGTTTTTTTTACTTTTCAACAAGTTACTTCCGTTACTTTACTAAATAGTTATAACATCCCCTAGCACATCAAGTTCGGCCATCGAACCAGCAAAATGCTACATCCTGGTCCAATTTGACGTACGTAATGTCAACATTTCATTGCAAGTTTGAGAAATAGTACATTACATCAGGGGCCAGGAAAATGAGCTCGCACGCTCGCTCGGCCGTATATACCAATTTGGCCGGAAATCCGTTTTCACGCCGAGACATGTATAGTGTTATTCTCAAACATGCAACGAAATACAAAAAAAATAATGACAATGTTGTCGAAAGAAAAAAAAAAGTTACTTTGCAGACCTATGTAGGCCTGAAAAGTGTTATGAAATTTCACTTCCATCCCAGTCAGTTTACTGCGCCCTAAAAGCAATACTTCCGAGTCTATTTTAAGGAAGGTAATGACAATATTTCATTGCTTGTTTGAGAAAATGACTTACCCTCATATGTATGGCGCGCGGAGCTAGATACAAGTCGAGACAGCGGAGGAACCGTTCTCGGATGAACCTCGGGTAGGCGGCCACAGATCGCAGGTTGTCGTGTTTAGTGGGCAGGAACGTGTACTTGTCTCAACCGATGATATAATAAGTAAAGATATGTTACACAAGCTCTAAAATTGAAGCGCTCAGATTGTGACAATTTTAACAATTGCTCTTAGTTCTACCCAGACCACCGAGAGGTGTGTACCACTGCCGAGTTCTCGCAAATCACATAAACTGCGCCCTTAAATGTCATTTTATGTTATACAATACTGAAAACCACAAAATAAAATGCAAAAATGCCCTTAACATCACACATCATGCGCAATTAAACTGAATTATATATTTTTAACAATTTTACTATTTATTGAAAATAAATAGGAGGCCATTTTGACGTTTTTGACTGACTTAGAGAAAAAGACAAGCTTATGCTGTTTAAGATCGAGAGTAACAAAGATAAAACAATGTTTATCAAAATGCACGCGCGATTGTCAAATGCTAGTTGTCTCTTTTTTATTTATTAAATACGAGTATATGTATTTTGCCATCTCTTTTACGCATTATGAAGTATGAAGATAGGTGTATGCCAACTGTCAATAAATTGTAGGCATATACTGTGAAGTATTTATTTCGCTCATTTTGTTAGAGTATAATGTATCTTTATTTATATATCATTGGTCTCAACTAGTTTGGTCCTCTTTCTGTATTTATCACTACATTGTGTACTAATCGTAGTATTACTTATTGCTTACCCTCATATGTATGGCTCGCGGAGCTAGATACAAGTCGAGACAGCGGAGGAACCGTTCTCGGATGAACCTCGGGTAGGCGGCCACAGAGCGCAGGTTGTCGTGTTGAGTGGGCAGGAACGTGTACTTGCGCTTCCACGGGGTCTCCGCTAGCTTGTTCCACTCTTTCATCTGGCAAATAAGTCAATAATTACAAAATAAATAAATATCTTACGACATTTGACACAAATCGACCTAGCTCCACGGTAAACTCAATTAGGCTTGTTGATTTGGGTACCAATACCAACCGACGATATATCCACTCACTTGCTTCATGTAAATAGCTTTTGTTACATGTCATCACTCTTATTTTACATAGAAAGAGTCTATAGCAAAAATCAAAGCAAGTGAGTGGATATACAGGTTTACGTTTTCACAAGTACAGTCAACCAATTGGAACCCTAGGCCACTCAGGAACCATGTCAAAGTAACGTTATCAATCAGATTGTAAGACATTTCAAACGGCTTTTCGTTTTGGCATGGTTCTAGAGTGGCCTAGGGTTCCAATTGGTCGAGTGTACAATGACTCTACATACGTAATAGTAGGTATAGTTCGGGAAATATTATTTGACCGACTGTTATCTTACTTACGACCTTTTGTTTTGCGTTAATACTTACTAGACAATCAGCAGTCTAGTGCTTTTCTATTGTTAATGATGCAAAACAAAAGGTCGAAAGTAAGATAAGAGTCGGTCAAATAATATTTCCCGAACTATACCAATAGTAGTCCAAAATACAAAATAGTAGCATATTTAGTTACTAAAAAACTTTGGAACAAAAACTAATGTTCGAACTTATCCGCAAATCTAACAAGAAATGTGGACGTATTAAGCGTCTATCGACGTGCATAACTAGGAAAACGCTGAAAACGCACGAACTGTCAACTGTTTGTCAATTGCGCGTCATACCGCACCGTTGACGCCTTGTAATTAGTGCGCCCATTATGTTACATTTGCATAAAGGATAAATTCATCATCATCATCATCAGCCTCTAGATCAAAAATTTGCGTCTAATAAAAAAAAAATAACATAAAAATAAACTTTAAAAACAATCCCTGTAATATTTTATTGGTCACGTTAAAAAAAAATCAAAATATCGAAACAAAAAAATTTTTTTGGCTTCAGCTGTGGCCGGGTCGCATCCCACATTGGTGGAACGGTCGTGGCACCGTCATTTGGGGACGGCGTTGAAAGGCTGTCGAAGGAAAATTTGCCATGGGCATGGCGAGAGAAATCATCTTGGTGATAATGCAGTAAGGCAAGGCACAGATCTGAGATCTGAAAAGGAAGATGGAGAGAGGCTGGTTCCTGTTATCAAGTTACCTCTTCAGTTTGCGGACGATTGTGGTAGACACACGTCTTTGAGTGGCTTAAGGTTGTAGTACCTTCGAAACATTAAGGTGGAATGTCACGGTCAGCTAGGCACTACAACGCCAATAGATGGCGTTATAGTGCATAGGTGGCGCGAATTCTACGTATTTTTATATTTTATGTATGATAATAGAAATATTTTTAATAAGTAATATGTTTGCCGAAAATAAACTGTTGTTTCTAATATGGCCAACTAAATTTCAGGTGAGGTATAATTTACAAAATAAGTTTATTTGAATAAATACGAAACGCTGCCGCGGCTGCGCAGAATGCACACACACATTAAAACCCTTATTCGCTTACGAAACCGATTGCTTATTTCGGAACTTGTATTGAACTTGGATTAGGCTAGTTGGATGACCGTCTGACGCACATTCATTAGGACCAAGGTTCAAATCTCGTAATTTCAATATATTTGTTACTTTACATTACATGACTTTTTATTTTTTTTAATGATACTTTACCTATAATTACATTTTTTTCAGTAATAAATAAATAATCTGTGGCCTATCCCACAAAACTTTACAAGCGTATAATTCTACAAAACTGTATAAATTCCAAAACAAATAATTGTCAATTTTGTACATTTGTATGCTTGTAAAGTTTTGTGGTATTGGTCCCTGAACTACCAACCTAGGTTTAATTTTGGTGACCTTATATATTTACTCACCAAAAACGTTTTCAGGTGATGTTACGGCATCCAGTTCCGGTATTTTTTGCATGGTCAATCTGAGATAGCCTATACTACTAAAAAACGGGCCTGGATGAGTGGATGTCCTAACCTAATAGGTGTCCAATCAGATTGGGACGGAATCTATTCGATGACTTCAGTCAGATAAGTTTTAGATATTTCTAATCACTTTAATTACCTATTAGATTCCTTCCCATTCTAATCACGTGCGGAATACATAGATAAAGAAAACATCAATTTATAAATTCAGTGTTTTATTTACACATTTTACGTTTTTCTGGTTTTATACATGGATATAGGAAGATTGCTTGACGTTGTGTGTGTTGCTTGGAAGTGAGCCGGACGCATCTACCTACACATATTGTGACACCTGCAGTTGGCCCTGGATCTGAAATCAGAATACTCATCGTCAAAATGGTGTATGATGAATTGATGATTACTGGAATAAAAAATACATTTCAGCTTTGTCTAGTTAGGTGGTGGTGAACTTGACTGCGAAGTTAGGGAGGGAACCTGGGTTCAAAACAGGTTCAGTGAGTATCTACAAAATGGTTATATTTTTAAAAGTTCAAGGCCTGGAACTCATCATCCCTCGGGAAACTAACGTTTCCGGTATTTATGTAAAAATATATATTATTCTTATAATATAATGTATATTACTATTTATCTACATGTCAAGTTTCCTTATTCCAATCCGATGAGCAGTTGTTGCGAAAACAATAAACATCGAAACATTTTTGTTATAATAATAGTGGAAATATATAATAAAAAAAACTGTTTGAATACTGGGAGGAAAGATATCCAGCAAGTCAGCCTCTACATAACTTACCTTTTGATTTCTCCGTAATATAGTATCATTTCTCCAAGGCTTCGCTTACAAGTTTTTTTCAGGCCCGAGTATCGGTGGTTTTTATAGCCTTCCCGGGACGTTTGTGGCTACATAATATGCAAACGTATAATAAATCCTCATGTAAATCACTGCACACTATGAGATATTTCAAACAATCGTAAGCAATTTAGCGTAAATTCGGATTTGTAGGTATAAACAAATGGTAAAACGATAAAGTACTGCCGGTGATTTAGAATCAGTGACGTTTGAATTTAGTGTTGCCTTGCCAAATAGGTTTTACATTCAGTTCCACGAGACTATCATTTAGTACGCACATCTATTATAAAAACATTAAATGTAAGAAGTCCATCCTGTAGTATAGGTATGTAACTAGTATGTATAGATATATTTTCTGTAATAAAAGGTCTTTCGTTCGGCTTTTGCGTGGGGATATGGCCTATATGGCAACATTAGCAACGCTTGCGTTTGATATTGTTGAAAAATAAATAACATGCGAAATGCGTTAGGGCAGAGCGGCAACGTAGCATTTTCAGCCAACTGGCAACGTCGCTTTCCAACGCACACACCGAACGTACGATTGGTGTATGACACTGTCGTCGTTCACCCACATATTGACAAATCCTTACTAAAATAAAGTACTAATTTTATCTATTATTCAACTCTTTATCTTACAGAAACATAATTTGCCGCAAACAAATATAAAAATGATTGTCGATTTAAGTGATTTCATTGTAAAACTATGCTCCGTTTACCCATATTTGAATAAATACATTAGTATGAAAAACGAACCACCTTAACTACAGATGTCGCTAGTGATTAGCTTCACAATACCATTGACT
Source organism: Thaumatotibia leucotreta (assembly GCA_025490895.1). NCBI lineage: Eukaryota > Metazoa > Arthropoda > Insecta > Lepidoptera > Tortricidae > Thaumatotibia > Thaumatotibia leucotreta. The sequence goes on along the minus strand of JALPQI010008475.1, from coordinate 4,289 downwards.
AAATTCGCTGTGATCGAGGGAAGGTCGTCTGGTGTAATTGGAAGCACGTTGGACCGGCAATCCAGAGGAAGCGGGTTCGAATCCCGTGACAACCAGTCTTTCGCTGTTGATTTTTTCTATGGTAAGCACATCTGTTACGACATTGTGGGATTACAGCCTTAAGCTCCTTATTCCCCTTCATCGTACCGGTTTTATGACGAATTCTTTCACTCTTCAGAAAATACGCCTTTGGAATGGCCTTCCTCTCGTTATAAGGAAAGCTCAGAGTAAACTCTCCTTCAAGCATATTGCTTCGCAAGCATCTGTTGTCAAAGTTGCGTGACTGATAATCTTCTTGGTATTTCATTGTGCATATTGTATGTATACAGGGTGTTTGGTTAGCGGTGTCGGAGCTTTTAAGGGCTTAAACTACAATCAATTTCATCGATAAATTACCATACAATTTTTTTTTTATGCCAACGATAATTAAATGGCGGCCATTTTAAAATTTCAAACAGACGAATACAGGCACACGTGATATTTCTGGAATTATACGTTTGTTATCGGTCCTATGCTTGCAAAAAAAAGATAAGCAAACTAATGAAGCTAATCATTTGACTCAACTATTTGAACAACAAGGCAAAAAATATTTTTTTTGATTAAAAATAGTAAAAAATTCACCTTAATTTTTCAATCAATTTATTTTTGCATGAAAACTAGGCTGTTAAGATAGGTTTTTGGTGTTGTTATTTGTTAGTACAGGATGTTAGCTAAAACACAACACCATAATTACAGTTATACCTTAAGTACTTTAGGAATTACAAGTGCTCAAACATGCACTGGATGGATGGAAGGCGGCCACTTCACTAGTCAGTACACTGCTGACATTCATTTGTTTATGGATTTTACATCGGGAACGCTAAATGCAGCTGTTTTGGTGTATGTTTGAGCACTTGTAATTCCTAAAGTACTTAAGGTATAACTGTAATTAGGGTGTTATTTTTTAGCTAATACTGTACTAATAAATAACAACAACAAAAACCTATCTTAACGACCTAGTTTTCATGCAAAATTAAATTAATTGAAAAATTAAGGTGAATTTTTTACTTTTTTTAGTTAAAAAAAATTTTTTTAGCCTTGTTGTTCAAATAGTTGAGTCAAATGATTAGCTTAATTAGTTTGCTTATGTAATGAGCTCTCTAACGAGATTTTTTTTGCAGGGATAGGACCGATAACAAACGTATAATTCCAGAAAATTCATGTGCGCCCGTATTCGTCTGTTTGAAATTTTAAAATAGCCGCCATTTAATTATCGTTGGCACAAAAAAAAAATTGTATGGTAATTTATCGATAAAATTCATTGTAGTTTAAGCCCTTAAAAGCTCCGACACCGCTAACCAAACACCCTGTATTATTATATGCATGTGTATGGTATAAAGTGTCTGAATTTTTAGACTGCAATAGTTGTGACTTCATTTTACGATTTTCTAGCCTGCACCTATCAAACCTCTCTTTTTGGCCCAGTGGTTGACTGGTAGAGAATGCTTTAAGGCATTAAGTCCGCCATTTGTACTTTAATTTTGTGCAATAAAGTTTAAATAAATAAATATATGGCTCAAAGTCACCCAAAGGGCAATGGAGAGGGCTATGCTAGGAGTCTCTCTGCGTGATCGGATTAAAAATGAGACCATCCGCAGCAGAACCAAAGTAACCGAAATAGCTCTCCGAATCGCTAAACTGAAGTGGCAGTGGGCTGGGCACATTGCGCGTAGAACCGATGGCCGTTGGGGCGGGAAGGTTCTTGAGTGGCGGCCACGTACCGGAAGGCGTAGCGTGGGCAGGCCCCCCACAAGGTGGACCGATGACCTGGTGAAGGTCGCAGGAGTCCGCTGGATGCGGGTGGCGCAGGACCGGTCATTGTGGCAATCTTTGGGGGAGGCCTATGTTCAGCAGTGGACGTCTTTCGGCTGATATGATGATGAAATAAATAATTACCTCTTTATTGTCGAGCAGGTACTCCGGAGGCGGGTTGTAACTCTCAGCGTGTGAGGGCAGCGCTCGTTTTGGAGCCGGGATGTGCTTGTGTATGCCGCGTGTGTGCTCGTCTTCTGTTGTTGAACCCCATAGGTTGTAGAATTGCTTCACCTGGGATAAGGTACAGATTAATAATTAGAGCTTACAATTCGAAATCTTCGAATATTCAATCCATTATAATATTCGAATAATGACGAAGACTGCGGTATCAGGATTGGGAAGTCAAACATTGGGTAGTGGGAATTGGAATGAAAGACAATAAAATGTTAGGATTGGTGTATGTTGTGACAAGAATTGGGGTGATGAACATTGAGTTGGAGTGACAAGGATTGGGATGATGACATGAATTGGATTAAATCGTGAAGAAATCAGTAATGCAAATGGTTTATTGACTATGGGGCTACCAAGAATGTCAACGTAACCTTTTTATTATAATAGTTACCAGTTTCCATAGCACTAGTTCTATCACTGTAAAAATCAGTAAGACAACTGGTTTATTGACTCCGGTGCTAGCTAGCATATGAACTAATGAATAGAAAATACACTCAAAGTTTGGCCAGGATTTCGTGCATGGTCAGAGACAATCACACTGACCTTTTATTATAAATATATTGCCACCCCAAAAATTGGGATGGATTTACTTTTCCTGGTTTCTACTAACTGATAAAGTGGCTTACCTTGATGTACCTATATCAGGTTATGTTATATTATGGAGGGACACTCGGCGAGAATCGAGCGGACTGTCAAGCATTTGATGTGCTAATTCACGCCATTTCCCGTTGCCGGAGCTGCAGGTTATTGTCCCGGCTGCATTCCCCCACAACTTCCTTCTAGCCTCCTTGTTTTCTTGCAGAACTGTAAGAACTTACCCGTTTCTTTCTCCTCTCCATAGCTCTGTTTCTGCAACTGCAGATTAATGTCCCGGCTGCGTTCCCTCACAACTTCCTTCTAGCCTCCTTGTTTTCTTGCAGAACTGTAAGAACTTACCCGTTTCTTTCTCCTCTCCATAGCTCTCTGTTTCTGCAACTGCAGATTAATGTCCCGGCTGCGTTCCCCCACAACTTCCTTCTAGCCTCTTTGTTTTCTTGCAGAACTGTAGGAACTTACCCGTTTCTTTCTCCTCTCCATAGCTCTGTTTCTGCAACTGCAGATTAATGTCCCGGCTGCGTTCCCCTATAACTTTCTTCTAGCCTGTTTTTGCAGAACCGTAGGAACTTACCCGTTTCTTTCTCCTCTCCATAGCGATCTCCCTCCTGGTCTTGGTCCAGCCCATTTTGAGCGCGTGCACGATCTTGGAGATGTGTTTCTGCTCCTCCCTGGAGGGGAGGAAGGAGCGCTTGTGGTCCGGGAAGGATCGTACTGGCGTGGCGAAGACTGGGGTGACGAAGATTTTGAAGGCAAAGATATGGATGTCAAGAATTGAGACGAGAAAGACTGGGATATCTAAGATTAGGGTGTCAACTATTGGGCAGCGAGGAACACAGAATAGTCTAGTAAAGTGTTAGTGACGAACGATGCGGTAAGGATTACAGAAAATATAGAAGCCACGTCTCGTGAATTGACTATGGGGCTACCAAGCACATGTCGACATGACTAACGTTCATTTTCATTATAATAGTTACCTGTTTCCATAGCTGTCTTCCACCACTGTAGATATCAGTGAGGTAACTATCGAGCAGGCTATCGAGCATTTGATGTGTTCATTCACGCCATTTCCCGTTGCTGGAGCCGCAGGTTAATGTTCCAGCTGCATTCCCCCACAGCATTCCTTCTAGCCTCCATGTTTTCTTGCAGAACCGTAGGAACTTACCCGTTTCTTTCTCCTCTCAATAGCTCTCTGTTTCTGCAACTGCAGATTAATGTCCCGGCTGCGTTCCCCTATAACTTTCTTCTAGCCTGTTTTTGCAGAACCGTAGGAACTTACCCGTTTCTTTCTCCTCTCCAGAGCGATCTCCCTCCTGGTCTTGGTCCAGCCCATTTTGAGCGCGTGCACGATCTTGGAGATGTGTTTCTGCTCCTCCCTGGAGGGGAGGAAGGAGCGCTTGTGGTCCGGGAAGGATCGTACTGGCGTGGCGAAGACTGGGGTGACGAAGATTTTGAAGGCAAAGATATGGATGTCAAGAATTGAGACGAGAAAGACTGGGATATCTAAGATTAGGGTGTCAACTATTGGGCAGCGAGGAACACAGAATAGGCTAGTAAAGTTTGTGACGAACGGTGTGGTCAGGATTACAGAAAAATATAGAAGCCACGGCTCGTGAATTGACTATGGGGCT
>JALPQI010008474.1:0-61934 GCA_025490895.1 Thaumatotibia leucotreta | reverse complement strand
CATTACTGTAGGGTGCGTTATAGTTCGAGAAATATTATTTGACCGACTGTTATCTTACTTACGACCTTTTGTTTTGCGTTAACACTTACTAGACAATCAGCAGTCGAACACTTTTCTATTGTTAATTACGCAATACAGAAGGTCGTAAGTAAGATAAGAGGCGGCCCATTAATATTTCCCGAACTATACCTACCGATGTTGTATAGGTACTTTTTGTCTACTGTCGAGTAATGATCGCTTCAGTCCTAGCCCTAGAATAGCTAACAAAACTGTCTTCCTTTCCTACATTCCTTTGTGAGCTGATACATAAACATATATTTTATTCCTTGTTGCAATGTTACTTCTCTTCTGAAATTCTTACAGCCGTATTAATAAAAAGTTAAGAGGACCCTTGAGTGACGGATGTCATGAAACGTGCTTCATAAACCTCAATTAGCGCTAATCAGTCACTCAACAGTGTATTACATTGTTGCAGACAACCACAAAAGACAGTGCAATGTCACCGGGCGCTCCTGCCGCTACCAGCAGCGAACTGCTGGGGTCCCTGACCACGCAACAGCAGCAACGCACCAGCGCCCGCGTCATCAAGAAGTTGAGGACGGAACCGATACCTGACACTGAGAAGAGAGGTATATCCACTGTAGTATCCAGTGTATCCATTCAATTGCTTTTGGTAATTGTGGTTACCAGCTGTCACTTTTACTTTACATAGGATTAAAGCTCAACCAAAACTTCACAGCCAATGAGTGAGTATCCAGTATACCTTGGTCTGCTCTAGTCTCCTCTGCAGGAAGCTAAGTTCTCGGGTCTCTAACCATACAGCAGTAAAGCAGCAATGCCTCTGTCTTCAAGAAGTTGAGGACGGAACCGACACCTGATTCTGAAAAGAGAGGTATATCCACTGTTATATCCAGTATACTTTGGTCTGCTCTAGCCTCACCTGCAGGAAGTTAAGTTCCAGGGTCTCTAACCGTAAAAGAGCAAGGCGGCAACGCCCGACCGCATCATCATGAAGTTGAGAATAGAACCGATAACTGATACTGAGAAGAGAGGTATATCCACTGCAGTATACAGTATACCTTGGTCTGCTCCAGCCTCGTCTCCAGGCAGCTAAGTAGTCGGGTCTCTAACCACCTACCAGGCAGCAGCAAATTCTTGATGACAGAACCGACACCTAAGAGGTATATCCACTGTTGTATCCAGGTAGCTAATAAGTAGGTAGTATCCAGTATACCTTGGTCTGCTCTAGCATCATCTGCAGGAAGCTAAGTTCTCGGGTCTCTAACCACAAAGCAGCAAGGCAGCAAAGCCCGTGTCTTCAAGAAGTTGAGGATGAAACCGATGCCTGACACCGAGAAGAGTCGTAGGTATATCCACTAAAAGTTGTATCCAGTATGCCTGGAGGTGGTTTGTTTTAACGTCCGTGGCATTGAAATGCTTGGTTTTCTAAACACAAAGAAAGCTACCAGTGCCCGCGTTATCAGGGAATTGATAACGAAATCGGTTTCTGATCCAGATTTGTAGGCAGCTGACAGCAGTTTTGTAGGTGTGTGAAAAGGACTGAATCAACCTTAGAAAGGTACAAAACTGCATAGTAATGTTATTAGGAGAGGCTTACCAGCATCAGTGTACTAAGATATGCTGATGATGATCCAACACCCGTGTCTAACAGTCAAACCGTCTTTGCCAAGCTCAAGAATTTATGTCAATCTATAATTCTTTATTTCAGACATACCGGAATGCGACACCCCCAGCAAAATCGATGAGAAGGAACTGAAGTTCCCCACAGTCAAACAGCGGATGCCGAAAGCCCTCTGGTCAGCTGACGAAAAAAGTCTATTCTTCGAAGCTCTTTACGAGTATGGGAAGGACTTTGATGCGATCACGACACATATTTGTGCCAAAATGAAGAAGAAGGGGATGCCGGACGTAAACCTTAAAACGAAGACGCAAGTCAGCCATTTTTATTACAGGACCTGGCATAAGCTCTCGAAACACGTGCATTTTGGGCAGAGTGAGTAATTTTGATGATCTTTTGAGTTGCCGCCAAATAAATGCTGACCAGTGAACGAATTATCGATGCAAAATTATGAGTATTATTGGCAGTGTCCAATTTAATTTCTAGTTTTGGGTATGTGCATAAAGTTTATTTTTATAATTGTTCTTTTATATTCACTACAAAAGTTTTATGCAGGTTTTGCACCCATAGTTCCGATCACGGACCCTGACATTTTATCCATTTTCTATCCAAAATGACGATTTATGACAAAATGATGATTTATCCTCCTATAAGATAGTTGTTTCGATGTAAACATCATTGCCGTGTGGTGACTGACGGCAATATGAATACATTTGTCATCAGCCCAACTCCTCCTGCGGGTGTCGTAACAGTCGACTAAGGGATTGAAGTGTCACTTACCATTATTTGATGAAAGATTGTTGATGGGCAGCAGCGTCATCATAGTGGACACATTACTGCGATCGCCAATCCGTTTGCCCAGCGTGGCGATTATGGGTATTTACCTTCTCATGCGTTTATACGCATAATTAATAGGAGAGGCCTACGTCCAGCGGTGGACTATCATAGGCTGATGATGATGATGACGGTGATGGAACATCATTAACATTTTAATAATGACGATATAAACCACTAATTGGAGTTCGAGGCCAATGAATCTACGAAAATATTGCCACAACAATGAAATGTTCATACAATAGTAAATCCTTTTTTTCTAAAAACAGACGTTGAGATATCTTATTTATTGGTAATTTTATTCTTTAATTTATAGAAACAATATTATTTACTTATATTCACGTACATATAAGATATTTTAATAAAAACGGAATTATCCGCAATTATTAGTAACAAAGTTGGTATTGCGCTGGTATCACTTCAGGTGTTAATAACATTTGGTACAGCAATTTAACTACACATAAATTAAATCCCTATTTCTGCATACGTTTAGAAAATTTCAGAATAATACATTGTAGCGTGCTTTAAGTTCACATTTCGTATTCGTAAAATTCCTTTGACCTACAAATTTCTTTGGCAGTGCTATAGTTCTCCATTTAAATTATCATAGAGATCTAACGTTTTGTTTGTGTTCACTGGTAATTTTAAGTTCTTTACAAGAAAATGTTGTCATATCAATGTTAGTTAAGATAAAAGAAAAGTTTTTAGGTATTTACGTGTTTTTAAGAAAATCCTAGTTGTGACAGCGATATTGAACAGAATGGCGTAAAAACATTACAGAGATATGTAATGTTTTTATTAGGAATTATTTTAAATAAATAAATAAAATAACAAAAAGGTTGTGGAAACCTGAAAACTTTATTTGACAATGACATAAGAGACTTTGACAGATTTGACAATAACGCATCTGTCGTAGTTTCGTTGGCCTCGAACTCCAATTACTGGTATAGGTATAAGTATGTGGAGTCCTACATGTATTGTATCGGTTTACAATTCTGCATTTATCCACAGAAGATATCTATGGTATCTTACTATTTTAATACGTTTTATGGTTCCATGTAAATTAAAACTTTCAGTACAGTCAAAGACAAAATAAGGAGTACACAAAAATGTTCAAAAATATGTCCCAGTGCACTCTAATTCTGTGTAATAAGAACATCGTAACTTATTTATTAGCGGATTTTTTCGATACTTATTTTTGCACTCAATTATAAATTCCCTCCACAGACGTAATAAAAGTAGCCCAAGAGCTCTACGCCCTGATCAACTACGGTGAGCTAAGAAAGAAGCTAGTGTCAGTGAGCGAGAAGATTTGCGCGCGCCTCCACGAGATGGTGATGAGCGGTAGCATGGTGGTCAGACATCGCGGGCGGAATGTTCGCGTGCGGACTCCCATGTGCCGCGCGCTGCGGATTCTCAACCAGATCACGGGTGAGTCTCTGAGTCTACTATATTGATGGTGATGAGCAGTGATCGGATTAGGTAGTGCCATTTCGGGTGAATGACCTTAAACATTATACTTAACATGGATAAGCCTCGGGATCCTGGGACTTATATGTTTTTACAGAACATTTTCTTGTTATGTCATAAATTGAAGAAACATGAAAAAATGAAAGAATGTTGTATTTTGTGGTGAATATCTTTTGTTAATCCATCTTTTATTTGATGTTTTTATAACTGCTACTAACAGTAGTAGAAATAAAACAATTATTAAAGAAAACTCTATGACTGCTCTACTTTAGACCACCAGAACCTCAGTCCAGTTAGTAGTTAACGAAATCAAAGTCCAGTGAGATCGGCCAAAAGAGTCCCAATAAGAGCGTCTCAAAGTCCGGTAAAGAAGTAAAAATGATTGATTAAACCAATCATTTAACTACGAGTGTGAAATTAACAACTGGAAAATCATTATTAAAGGCACACATTTTTTTATTTATTAGGATATAATACTAACTACATACATTTTTTATGATAGTATCGTAAAACCACATTGGTTTGTCTCGATACCTCATATGACAAAATTAGCTATTGTGCAAAAATACCCTTAAAACCATGTTCGATAAGTAAAATTTTTATCAATATCAAACTAAAAGTAAACAAAATAACTATAAAATTGTAAATTTTCGAACAAAAATTTTACTTTTCGTATTAAATGTCGGGCTTAGAAGTTATGTCCACACTAAGATAACGTACCGAAGTCCCGCGAAATGGCACTACCTAATCCGATCACTGGTGATGAGCGGTAGCATGGTGGTCAGACATCGCGGGCGGAATGTTCGCGTGCGGACTCCCATGTGCCGCGCGCTGCGGATTCTCAACCAGATCACGGGTGAGTCTCTGAGTCTACTATATTGATGGTGATGAGCGGTAGCATGGTGGTCAGACATCGCGGGCGCAATGTTCGCGTGCGGACTCCCATGTGCCGCGCGCTGCGGATTCTCAACCAGATCACGGGTGAGTCTCTGAGTCTACTATATTGATGGTGATGAGCGGTAGCATGGTGGTCAGACATCGCGGGCGGAATGTTCGCGTGCGGACTCCCATGTGCCGCGCGCTGCGGATTCTCAACCAGATCACGGGTCAGTCTCTGAGTCTACTATATTGATGGTGATGAGCGGTAGCATGGTGGTCAGACATCGTGGGCGGAATGTTCGCGTGCGGACTCCCATGTGCCGCGCGCTGCGGATTCTCAACCAGATCACGGGTGAGTCTACTATATTGATGGTGATGAGCGGTAGCATGGTGGTCAGACATCGCGGGCGGAATGTTCGCGTGCGGACTCCCATGTGCCGCGCGCTGCGGATTCTCAACCAGATCACGGGTGAGTCTGAGTCTACTACAGTCGTGGCCAGATAATTAGGAACAAGATTTTTTTTCTCATACAACTGCCTGCAAACAGGGCTTTGCAAATTTGATAATAATTTTAAAAATATTTGACCATTTTTCTTTATTAATATCAGAACTTATCCATGATTAAATAAGGTATACTGGGACGTATTACAAAGTTCTAAGAAATACCTAACTTGAAAAATATGGATGACGCCACAGACACTTCAACTTAATTAGGAACAATTTCATACATTTTGTTCTTAATTAGGTTGAAGTGTTTATGGCGTCATCCATATTTTTCAAGATAGGTATTTTATGGAACTTTGCAATATGTTCCAGTATACCTTATTTAATCATAGATATATTCTGATATTAATAAACAAAAATGGTCAATTATTTCTTAAATTATTATCAAATTTGCAAAGCCCTGTTTGCAGGCAGTTGTATGGGGAAAAAAATCTTGTTCCTAATTATCTGGCCACGACTGTATATTGATGGTGATGAGCGGTAGCATGGTGGTCAGACATCGCGGGCGGAATGTCAGATTACGGGGGAGCTTACTAATACTATTGATGACGGTGATGTTGTATAGCGGTGCGACGTAGCGCATAGTTTTTTCGCCTCAGAATCTCGAACTCAATCCTAATACAAAAATAAAACTGTTCCGATTCCAACATTATCATGAATTTTAGATCATTCCATTACGATACCCGTATAAAAAAATGTGTGAAAAATTGGTAACTGAATGAATCACGAGTGGGTTCAATCCTAATACGAAAATAAAACTGTTCCAACATTATCAAGAATTTTTCGATCATTGCATTCCGATATCCGCATAAAAAATGTGTGAAAAATGTATAACTGAATGATAGAAATATCTAGGACACAATTGGGAAGTTTAAGTTTAGTATTTTATGCAACCCTTGTAGAGAGGTCAAAAAAGGTGAGTGGCGTGGGTAACAATTTGAAGCGAAGCCGAAAATTGTTATTAAAGACGCCACGAGCATTTTTTGACTCAGTTAAACAATGTTTCATACAATACTTTTTCACGACCACATACTTATTTTCATATAAAATTATAAATTTGAGATTCTTAGTAAAACACAATTTTATCAATAATCAACGTCGGGCGAGAGACGTATAAAATTAGGTTGACAGCCATGTATTTTATACACGAAGTGTCTTAAAATCCAATAAACGCACTGCGTGTATGCCCGAACGCGTTTATAGGGAATGGACAATATAGACTTATCTAGACATCTATAAGGTAGGGATTTAAAGTGTATTCACGACCCTGTAAATGATAAGTAAAAGTACGGGAGTAGCACTTTCACATCAGCTAAATGACATTCTAACACACAAACTGACGACTTAATTAACAATTACATTGCACATCAATAATTTTATAGAAACTTTCCTCAAAACCCATCAAGTTAAAATCAAACAAATCTCTGATACAAATACCTAAGTCCCCTCAGGACTTAGGCACTTTTCACCCCCCCTGATTGCCCCGTCGGCTCAATGGAGTTCATCTCCAATCTCCCTGTCATAAAAAAAAACGGGAGTAGAAAATAGTTTAAAACGACCGTCGTGGTCCTCAGAGCGACCGATGGCCGTGGGCGTGTGCGCGCTGGGCACGGTGTCGCTGCGCGCCCGGAGCGCGTGCGCGTGGGCGCGCGTGCAGGCCGCCGCGCACAACCCGCGCGCGCACCTCCAGCTGTCGCCGCGCACCAAGCTGTGCGCAATGTGCTTTATACTGCCCTATGCTGTCTAAACATACCAAAAATGCAGCTTCACTACATTGCGAGTTTAATGTACGATTTGACCGTACTAGTCAAACACAATTTTATCAATAATCAACGTCGGGCGGGAGACGTATAAAATTTGGTTGACAGCCATGTATTTTATTAAGTCTTGTATACACGAAGTGTCTTAAAATCCAAAAAACGCACTGCGTGTATGCCCGAATGCGTTTGTAGGGAATGGACAATATATACTTATCTAGACATCTATAACGTAGGAGTTTAAAGTGTGTTCACGACCCTGTAAATGAAAAGTAAAAGTACGGGAGTAGAAAATAGTACATTGTGTATTAAGGGCGGTAAATAAGAATTTGTATCATAATTCTTGTACCGCCCGTGGCACACACAATGTTTTTCATCACACTTGTGAGGCAAAAAAAGTAAATAAAACAATATATTTTCACAAAACTACTCTAATCTGGTCAAAATCAGGGATATCAGGGAATCACGGCTTGCGCGCGCCGCGCCGCGCTAGTGCGACGTAATGTTGTATGAAAATCCTTGACAGCCTACTAGGATGTATTGACGCATCTACGGCGCATATCGCCGCAGCGCATTGGCGCACTTACCGAACAAGTGTGATGTAAAAGTTTAACAACCCTTGTGGTCCGTAGAGCGACCGATGGCCGTGGGCGTGTGCGCGCTAGCCACGGTGTCGCTGCGCGCCCGGAGCGCGTGCGCGTGGGCGCGCGTGCAGGCCGCCGCGCACAACCCGCGCGCGCACCTCCAGCTGTCGCCGCGCACCAAGCTGTGCGCAATGTGCTTTATACTGCCCTATGCTGTCTAAACATACCAAAAATGCAGCTTTACTACATTGCGAGTTTAATGTACGATTTGACATAAGTCAAACACAATTTTATCAATAATCAACGTCGGGCGGGAGACGTGTAAAATTAGGTTGACAGCCATGTATTTTATTAAGTCTTGTATACACGAGGTGTCTTAAAATCCAAAAAACGCACTGGAATAGACAATATAGACTTATCTAGACATCTATAAGGTAGGGCTTTAACGTGTGTTCACGACCCTCTAAATGACAAGTAAAAGTACGGGAGTAGAAAATAGTACATTGTGTATTAAGGGCGGTAAATAAGAATTTGTGTCATAATTCTTGTACCGCCCGTGGCACACACAATGTTTTTCATCACACTTGTGAGGCAAAAAAAGTAAATAAAACAATATATTTTCACAAAACTACTCTAATATGGTCAAAATCAGGGATGACTTTTTATCATCTATATAAAAGAAATCTCGGCTTGCGCGCGCCGCGCTAGTGCGACGTAATGTTGTATGAAAATCCTTGACAGCCTACTAGGATGTATTGACGCATCTACGGCGCACATCGCCGCAGCGTATTGGCGCACTTACGGAACAGGTGTGATGAAAAAGTTTAAAACGACCCTTGTGCTCAGAGCGGCCGATGGCCGTGGGCGTGTGCGCGCTGGGCACGGTGTCGCTGCGCGCCCGGAGCGCGTGCGCGTGGGCGCGCGTGCAGGCCGCCGCGCACAACCCGCGCGCGCACCTCCAGCTGTCGCCGCGCACCAAGCTGTGCGCAATGTGCTTTATACTGCCCTATGCTGTCTAAACATACCAAAAATGCAGCTTTACTACATTGCGAGTTTAATGTACGATTTGACCGTTCTAGTCAAACACAATTTTATCAATAATCAACGTCAGCGGGAGACGTATAAAATTAGGTTGGCAGCCATGTATTTTATTAAGTCTTGTATACACGAAGTGTCTTAATAGTACATTGTGTATTAAGGGCGGTAAATAAGAATTTGTGAACGAGTGTGAAGTAAAGCCCGCGCCTTCGGCTTGGGCTTTACTTTCACACGAGTTCATAATTCTTGTACCGCCCGTGGCACACACAATGTTTTTCATCACACTTGTGAGGCAAAAAAAGTAAATAAAACAATATATTTTCACAAAACTACTCTAAAATGGTCAAAATCAGGGATGACTTTTTATCATCTATATAAAAGAAATCTCGGCTTGCGCGCGCCGCGCTAGTGCGACGTAATGTTGTATGAAAATCCTTGACAGCCTACTAGGACGTATTGACGCATCTACGGCGCGCATCGCCGCAGCGCATTGGCGCACTTACCGAACAAGTGTGATGAAAAAGTTTAAAACGCCCCTTGTGCTCAGAGCGGCCGATGGCCGTGGGCGTGTGCGCGCTGGGCACGGTGTCGCTGCGCGCCCGGAGCGCGTGCGCGTGGGCGCGCGTGCAGGCCGCCGCGCACAACCCGCGCGCGCACCTCCAGCTGTCGCCGCGCACCAAGCTGTGCGCAATGTGCTTTATACTGCCCTATGCTGTCTAAACATACCAAAAATGCAGCTTTACTACATTGCGAGTTTAATGTACGATTTGACCGTACTAGTCAAACACAGTTTTATCAATAATCAACGTCGGGCGAAAGACGTCTAAAATTAGGTTTATGTATTTTATTAATTCTTGTATACACGAGGTGTCTTAAAATCCAAAAAACGCACTGCGTGTATGCCCGAACGCGTTTATAGGGAATTGACAATATAGACTTATCTAGACATCTATAAGGTAGGGGTTTAAAGTGTGTTCACGACCCTCTAAATAACAAGTAAAAGTACGGGAGTAGAAAATAGTACATTGTGTATTAAGGGCGGTAAATAAGAATTTGTGAACGAGTGTGAAGTAAAGCCGAAGGCGCGGGCTTTACTTCACACGAGTTCATAATTCTTGTACCGCCCGTCGCACACACAATGTTTTTCATCACACTTGTGAGGCAAAAAAAGTAAATAAAACAATATATTTTCACAAAACTACTCTAAAATGGTCTAAATCAGGGATGAATTGATTTTACCACTTCCATAAAAGAAATCTCGGCTTGCGCGCGCCGCGCTAGTGCGACGTAATGTTGTATGAAAATCCTTGACAGCCTACTAGGATGTATTGACGCATCTACGGCGCACATCGCCGCAGCGCATTGGCGCACTTACCGAACAAGTGTGATGAAAAAGTTTAAAACGACCGTTGTGCTCAGAGCGGCCGATGGCCGTGGGCGTGTGCGCGCTGGGCACGGTGTCGCTGCGCGCCCGGAGCGCGTGCGCGTGGGCGCGCGTGCAGGCCGCCGCGCACAACCCGCGCGCGCACCTCCAGCTGTCGCCGCGCACCAAGCTGTGCGCAATGTGCTTTATACTGCCCTATGCTGTCTAAACATACCAAAAATGCAGCTTTACTACATTGCGAGTTTAATGTACGATTTGACCGTAGTCAAACACAATTTTACCAATAATCAACGTCGAGCGGGAGACATAAAATTAGGTTGGCAAGCCATGTATTTTATTAAGTCTTGTATACACGAGGTGTCTTAAAATCCAATAAACGCACTGCGTGTTTGCCCGAACGCGTTTATAGGGAATGGACAATATAGACTCATCTAGACATCTATAAGGTAGGGGTTTGAAGTGTGTTCACGACCCTATAAATGACAAGTAAAAGTACGGGAGTAGAAAATAGTACTTTGTTTATTAAGGGCGGTACATAAGAATTTATGAACGAGTGTGAAGTAAAGCCCGCGCCTTCGGCTTGGGCTTTAATATGGTCAAAATCAGGGATGACTTTTTTTATCATCTATATAAAAGAAATCTCGGCTTGCGCGCGCCGCATGTTGTATGAAAATCCTTGACAGCCTACTAGGATGTATTGACGCATCTACGGCGCACATCGCCGCAGCGTATTGGCGCACTTACCGAACAAGTGTGATGAAAAAGTTTAACGACCGTTGTGCTCAGAGCGGCCGCTGGCCGTGGGCGTGTGCGCGCTGGGCACGGTGTCGCTGCGCGCCCGGAGCGCGTGCGCGTGGGCGCGCGTGCAGGCCGCCGCGCACAACCCGCGCGCGCACCTCCAGCTGTCGCCGCGCACCAAGCTGTGCGCAATGTGCTTTATACTGCCCTATGCTGTCTAAACATAACAAAAATGCAGCTTTACTACATTGCGAGTTTAATGTACGATTTGACCGTAGTCAAACACAATTTTATCAATAATCAACGTCGGGCGGGAGACGTATAAAATTAGGTTGACAGCCATGTATTTTATTAAGTCTTGTATACACGAAGTGTCTTAAAATCCAAAAAACGCACTGCGTGTATAGAGAATGGACAATATAGACTTATCTAGACATCTACAGGGTGTAAGTCTAATACGGGCGAAGCTCGTAACGGGTGTTAGTTTACGACATAATAAGTAGATTCAAATAACGTTTATTTTAAATTAGAGCAATATGGTCAAAATCAGGGATGACTTTTTATCATCTATATAAAAGAAATCTCAGCTTGCGCGCGCCGCGCTAGTGCGACGTAATGTTGTATGAAAATCCTTGACAGCCTACTAGGATGTATTGACGCATCTACGGCGCGCATCGCCGCAGCGTATTGGCGCACTTACCGAACAAGTGTGATGAAAAAGTTTAAAACGCCCCTTGTGCTCAGAGCGGCCGATGGCCGTGGGCGTGTGCGCGCTGGGCACGGTGTCGCTGCGCGCCCGGAGCGCGTGCGCGTGGGCGCGCGTGCAGGCCGCCGCGCACAACCCGCGCGCGCACCTCCAGCTGTCGCCGCGCACCAAGCTGTGCGCAATGTGCTTTATACTGCCCTATGCTGTCTAAACATACCAAAAATGCAGCTTTACTACATTGCGAGTTTAATGTACGATTTGACCGTAGTCAAACACAATTTTATCAATAATCAACGTCGGGCGGGAGACGTATAAAATTAGGTTGACAGCCATGTATTTTATTAAGTCTTGTATACACGAGGTGTCTTAAAATCCAAAAAACGCACTGCGTGTATGCCCGAATGCGTTTATAAGGAATAGACAATATAGACTCATCTAGACATCTATAAGGTAGGGGTTTTAAAGTGTGTTCACGATTCTGTAAGTGACAAGTAAAAGTACGGGAGTAGAAAATAGTATATTGTGTATTAAGGGCGGTAAATAAGAATTTGTGAACGAGTGTGAAGGAAAGCCCGTGCCTTCGGCTTGGGCTATACTTTCACATTCGTTCTTAATTCTTGTACCGCCCGTGGCACACACAATGTTTTTCATCACACCTGTGAGGTAAAAAAAGTAAATAAAACAATATATTTTCACAAAACTACTCTAATATGGTCAAAATCAGGGATGACTTATCATCTATATAAAAGAAATCTCGGCTTGCGCGCGCCGCGCTAGTGCGACGTAATGTTGTATGAAAATCCTTGACAGCCTACTAGGATGTATTGACGCATCTACGGCGCACATCGCCGCAACGCATTGGCGCACTTACCGAACAAGTGTGATGAAAGTTTAAAACGACCCTTGTGCTCAGAGCGGCCGATGGCCGTGGGCGTGTGCGCGCTGGGCACGGTGTCGCTGCGCGCCCGGAGCGCGTGCGCGTGGGCGCGCGTGCAGGCCGCCGCGCACAACCCGCGCGCGCACCTCCAGCTGTCGCCGCGCACCAAGCTGTGCGCAATGTGCTTTATACTGCCCTATGCTGTCTAAACATACCAAACATGCAGCTTTACTACATTGCGAGTTTAATGTACGATTTGACCGTATTAGTCAAACACAATTTTATCAATAATCAACGTCGAGCGGGAGACATATAAAATTAGGCTACGGGAGTAGAAAATAGTACATTGTATATTAAGGGCGGTAAATAAGAATTTGGGAACGAGTGTGAAAGTAAAGCCCGCGCCTTCGGCTTGGACTTTACTTCACACGAGTTCATAATTCTTGTACCACCCGTGGCACACACAATGTTTTTCATCACACCTGTGAGGCAAAAAAGTAAATACCTATAACAATATATTTTCACAAAACTACTCTAATATGGTCAAAATCAGGGATGACTTTTTATCATCTATATAAAAGAAATCTCGGCTTGCGCGCGCCGCGCCGCGCTAGTGCGACGTAATGTTGTATGAAAATCCTTGACAGCCTACTAGGATGTATTGACGCATCTACGGCGCGCATCGCCGCAGCGCATTGGCGCACTCACCGAACAGGTGTGATGAAAAAGTTTAAAACGACCCTTGTGCTCAGAGCGGCCGATGGCCGTGGGCGTGTGCGCGCTGGGCACGGTGTCGCTGCGCGCCCGGAGCGCGTGCGCGTGGGCGCGCGTGCAGGCCGCCGCGCACAACCCGCGCGCGCACCTCCAGCTGTCGCCGCGCACCAAGCTGTGCGCAATGTGCTTTATACTGCCCTATGCTGTCTAAACATACCAATGCAGCTTTACTACATTGCGAGTTTAATGTACGATTTGACCGTACTAGTCAAACACGATTTTATCAATAATCAACGTCGGGCGGGAGACGTATAAAATTAGGTTGACAGCCATGTATTTTAAGTCTTGTATACACGAAGTGTCTTAAAATCCAAAAAACGCACTGCGTGTATGCCCGAATGCGTTTATAGGGAATGGACAATATAGACTTATCTAGACATCTACAGGGTGTAAGTCTAATACGAGCGAAGCTCGTAACGGGTGTTAGTTTACGACATAATAAGTAGATTCAAATAACTTTTACTTTAAATTAGAGCAACAAAATTTTCCATACAAAATAATTCGGCGCGCAATGTAGAGCAACATACGCGAGTTAAAGACTCGATGACAGCTAATTTCAAAAGCAGATGACATAACTGCCATATCAACAATAACAAATGTTCGTACCTATGTAGGTACGAACATTTGTTATTGTTCATTGCTGCTCCGATATTCTTAAAAAAATTCTGTGGGGTCATAATTGAGAGTAACTTTTAAAAAACCTTGTAATCCATGATTAAACTAATGAATCCCATGCCTGGTTTAATTGATCGCCCGTATTAGACTTACACAGTGTATAAGGTAGGGGTTTAAAGTGTGTTCACGACCCTCTAAAATGACAAGTAAAAGTACGGGAGTAGAAACAAGTTTAAAACGACCCTTGTGCTCAGAGCGGCCGATGGCCGTGGGCGTGTGCGCGCTGGGCACGGTGTCGCTGCGCGCCCGGAGCGCGTGCGCGTGGGCGCGCGTGCAGGCCGCCGCGCACAACCCGCGCGCGCACCTCCAGCTGTCGCCGCGCACCAAGCTGTGCGCAATGTGCTTTATACTGCCCTATGCTGTCTAAACATACCAAAAATGCAGCTTCACTACATGTTTTGCGAGTTTAATGTACGATTTGACCGTACTTAGTCAAACACAATTTTATCAATAATCAACGTCGGGCGAAAGACGTCTAAAATTAGGTTTATGTATTTTATTAAGTCTTGTATACACGAAGTATCTTAAAATCCAAAAAACGCACTGCGTGTATGCCCGAACGCGTTTATAGGGAATGGACAATATAGACTTATCTAGACATCTATAAGGTAGGGGTTTAAAGTGTATTCACGACCCTGTAAATGACAAGTAAAAGTACGGGAGTAGAAAATAATACATTGTGTATTAAGGGCGGTAGATATGAATTCGTGAACGAGTGTGAAAGTAAAGCCCAAGCCGAAGGCGCGGGCTTTACTTCACACGAGTTCATAATTCTTGTACCGCCCGTCGCACACACAATGTTTTTCATCACACCTGTGAGGCAAAAAAAGTAAATAAAACAATATATTTTCACAAAACTACTCTAATATGGTCAAAATCAGGGATGACTTTTTATCATCTATATAAAAGAAATCTCGGCTTGCGCGCGCCGCGCTAGTGCGACGTAACGTTATATGAAAATCCTTGACAGCCTTCTAGGATGTATTGACGCATCTACGGCGCATCGCCGCAGCGCATTGGCGCACTTACCGAACAAGTGTGATGAAATAGTTTAAAACGACCCTTGTGCTCAGAGCGGCCGATGGCCGTGGGCGTGTGCGCGCTGGGCACGGTGTCGCTGCGCGCCCGGAGCGCGTGCGCGTGGGCGCGCGTGCAGGCCGCCGCGCACAACCCGCGCGCGCACCTCCAGCTGTCGCCGCGCACCAAGCTGTGCGCAATGTGCTTTATACTGCCCTATGCTGTCTAAACATACCAATGCAGCTTTACTACATTGCGAGTTTAATGTACGATTTGACCGTAGTCAAACACAATTTTATCAATAATCAACGTCGGGCGGGAGACGTATAAAATTAGGTTGACACTTGACAGCCATGTATTTTATTAAGTCTTGTATACACGAGGTGTCTTAAAATCTAAAAAACGCACTGCGTGTTTGCCCGAATGCGTTTATAGGGAATGGACAATATAGACTTATCTAGACATCTACAGGGTGTAAGTCTAATACGGGCGAAGCTCGTAACGGGTGTTAGTTTACGATATAATAAGTAGATTCAAATAACTTTTACTTTAAATTAGAGCAACAAAATTTTCCATACAAAATAATTCGGCGCGCAATGTAGAGCAACATACGCGAGTTAAAGACTCGATGACAGTTAATTTCAAAAGCAGATGACATAACTGCCATATCAACAATAACAAATGTTCGTACCTACATTGCTGCTCCGATATTCTTAAAAAAATTCTGTGGGGTCATAATTGAGAGTAACTTTAAAAAAACCTTGTAATCCATGATGAAACTAATGAATCCCATGCCTGGCTTAATCGCCCGTATTAGACTTACACAGTGTATAAGGTAGGGGTTTAAAGTGTGTTCACGATCCTCTAAAATGACAAGTAAAAGTACGGGAGTAGAAAAAAGTTTAAAACGACCCTTGTGCTCAGAGCGGCCGATGGCCGTGGGCGTGTGCGCGCTGGGCACGGTGTCGCTGCGCGCCCGGAGCGCGTGCGCGTGGGCGCGCGTGCAGGCCGCCGCGCACAACCCGCGCGCGCACCTCCAGCTGTCGCCGCGCACCAAGCTGTGCGCAATGTGCTTTATACTGCCCTATGCTGTCTAAACATACCAATGCAGCTTTACTACATTGCGAGTTTAATGTACGATTTGACCGTAGTCAAACACAATTTTATCAATAATCAACGTCGAGCGGGAGACATAAAATTAGGTTGGCAAGCCATGTATTTTATTAAGTCTTGTATACACGAAGTGTCTTAAAATCCAAAAAACGCACTGCGTGTATGCTCGAACGCTTTTATAGGAAATGGACAATATAGATTTATCTAGACATCTATAAGGTAGGGGTTAAAGTGTGTTCACGACCCTCTAAATGACAAGTAAAAGTACGGGAGTAGAAAAAAGTACATTGTGTATTAAGGGCGGTAAATAAGAATTTGTGTCTTTAAAGTGTGTTTAAAGTGTGTTCACGACCCTCTAAATGACAAGTAAAAGTACGGGAGTAGAAAATTGTACATTGTGTATTAAGGGCGGTAAATAAGAATTTGTTAATTCTTGTACCGCCCGTGGCACACACAATGTTTTTCATCACACTTGTGAGGCAAAAAAAGTAAATAAAACAATATATTTTCACAAAACTACTCTAATATCAAAATCAGGGATGACTTTTTATCATCTATTTAAAAGAAATCTCGGCTTGCGCGCGCCGCGCTAGTGCGACGTAATGTTGTATGAAAATCCTTGACAGCCTACTAGGATGTATTGACGCATCTACGGCGCACATCGCCGCAGCGTATTGGCGCACTTACCGAACAAGTGTGATGAAAAAGTTAAAACGAGCCTCGTGGTCCTCAGAGCGGCCGATGGCCGTGGGCGTGTGCGCGCTGGGCACGGTGTCGCTGCGCGCCCGGAGCGCGTGCGCGTGGGCGCGCGTGCAGGCCGCCGCGCACAACCCGCGCGCGCACCTCCAGCTGTCGCCGCGCACCAAGCTGTGCGCAATGTGCTTTATACTGCCCTATGCTGTCTAAACATACCAATGCAGCTTTACTACATTGCGAGTTTAATGTACGATTTGACCGTAGTCAAACACAATTTTATCAATAATCAACGTCGAGCGGGAGACGTATAAAATTAGGTTGACAGCCATGTATTTTATTAAGTCTTGTATACACGAAGTGTCTTAAAATCCAAAAAACGCACTGCGTGTATGCTCGAACGCGTTTATAGGGAATAGACAATATAGACTCATCTAGACATCTATAAGGTAGCGGTTTAAAGTGTGTTCACGACCCTGTAAATGACAAGTAAAAGTACGAGAGTAGAAAATAGTACATTGTGTATTAAGGGCGGTAAATAAGAATTTGTGTCATAATTCTTGTACCGCCCGTGGCACACACAATGTTTTTCATCACACTTGTGAGGCAAAAAAAGTAAATGAAACAATATATTTTCACAAAACTACTCTAATATGGTCAAAATCAGGGATGACTTTTTATCATCTATATAAAAGAAAATCTCGGCTTGCGCGCGCCGCGCTAGTGCGACGTAATGTTGTATGAAAATCCTTGACAGCCTACTAGGATGTATTGACGCATCTACGGCGCACATCGCCGCAGCGCATTGGCGCACTTACCGAACAAGTGTGATGAAAAAGTTTAACGACCCTCGTGGTCCTCAGAGCGACCAATGGCAGTGGGCGTGTGCGCGCTAGCCACGGTGTCGCTGCGCGCCCGGAGCGCGTGCGCGTGGGCGCGCGTGCAGGCCGCCGCGCACAACCCGCGTGCGCATGTGCAGCTGTCGCCGCGGACCAAGCTGTGCGCTTTGCTGCGTGCGCTTGAGAAGCGGTGGCAGGGACGAACGAAACTTGTATCCTTTTTATGCTTCAAGTGTAATATAACTTCCTCAAGTACTACACATTTTTCAGACGAGTATTTGTGGTTGTCAATAAATATAAGTAATTATTAAGGCTTTAATGTTGGCAACATATTTGTTTAAAAAACAAAACCAAATCAATTTATAGATATGTATGCTGTCAAATGGTCAAAGGGTTAAAGGATGAAATTGTTTACATTTCGACCAGGGATGTTACATAGATTCGCCTCCGGATTCGTTAAGTCGGAACTTCCGTTTAGTTTTACACCTTCATGCACCTTCGCCTCCGCCTTCGCTATCTTAGTATCCCTCACCTCCGCCTCCGTTAAAATTTTACCGAAGACCGGAGCCGAAGCGCACGCCTACAGGTTTTGACATGTCCGGAATTTACTTACCTAATGAGTACCTACTTATACTTCGTTTTATTTAAGATTAGAATTATCTGTCAAACGGGTGAACAAAGCAGCAGTGGTCGTAAACCTTCCTTCTTCGATTCACTGAATTTCTCGGAACTTATGTATATACATATCATTTGATATTTACCGATAGCTGAACGCATAGTTTTAACATTTATTATTAATTTGTTGGCAAAACTGTATTTAAAAAAGTTATAAGTGTTTTATAAGCAAGATGGCGGCAATTTAGAAAAAAGATATATATCGAAAGTTTTCGTTTAGTGTTTGGCGGTTTTTAACAAAGTATTTTTTTTATTTGTACCTAATATCGTACCGATTTTACATTTACTGAATTTAATGAAGTTTACAGTCCAAAATTTAACAATATTTGCATATTTAATCTGGCTTACATTATGCACTCCCAATACTTTTAAAAGTCATGCATTTAAGGATTAAATTAAAACTATCGGTATAAAAGCGGACACGGTGTCATAAAGACTGAGCAGATAACAATACTAAGACAACCCTACGCATCGGCAACGTCGTTTAGTATTTGTCGCCATTATAGGCGGTCTGGGACGCTCTAATGTAGTTTGAATTTGGTAACAAATTAGAAAATAAAACTCAGATGACATACATAGTTTTATTCACTGTCAGTGGAAGAGGCCGAGGACTCGGAACCACCAACGTTTATAATATTTTTTTCCACAGTGCTATCTATTACATTATCTAATTTCATTTAAAAAATATATTCTTTTAAAATGTTATATAGCGTAGCCAACGATATGCCAGCAGTCTCAGCAGTCTTTTTCACACGTTCCGATTTAGTGGGATATTCCTTTCTATGGCACATTTCTTAATTTGTAAATATTCACCACCATCCGCTTTTCACTGGTAGTCACAGGATCTTGCTTTCATCCATTTTAAATGTGCACCAACAAACAAAATATCTAAATAGATCAACAATTAATAACGAAATTGAACAAAAACGATAACAACAATCTTTAAGTAAGCTAACAGCAATATAAAACACAACCGACTCAACCGACAACAATATGAAGTCGAATGACAGACAGTGACATTTTAAAATTGTGTGAGAACTCTGCCTCTTTAGGTTTTTTAATGTACAACCTTTCCATGAAAAATTGCAAACGCAATTTATTAAAATTATTGTCTTTTCATCTTAGAATATAAATTAACTAACATTATGTTTCTTATCTGTTCACAACACTGAGTAATGTGTATGAATATAGTATGATAATAAATTCGTG
Source organism: Thaumatotibia leucotreta (assembly GCA_025490895.1). Lineage (NCBI taxonomy): Eukaryota > Metazoa > Arthropoda > Insecta > Lepidoptera > Tortricidae > Thaumatotibia > Thaumatotibia leucotreta. Next base: position 42,529 of record JALPQI010008474.1, on the reverse strand, counting down.
ATATTTAATAACTCGTATTTACTGTTCGATCCGCAGAATTTGCATGTAAAAAAACCTTATATCTCGTTCTGCAAAGGTCTTTCTAATGCTAAAAAAAACGAAGTATAGAGTGTTGAATTAAAGCATAAAGTGTAATTACATTGTGTTGTCTCATTTAACGTCCTTTAACTTCATGTGTGTCATTTTACAGAAAAACGTCCTAATTTGTCGATAGCCGTAAGGACGTTCTGACCGGTTACTCGTATCAAAATCAAGCCGATATCGTCCTTACGGCAATCGAGAAAGTGGGACGTTTCACTAAACTTCTACACAAATATTTTCCTTTAAGCCTTCACTAAATAAAATAAAATAAAACTTGACTTTTGCTTCACCTCCGGCTCCGCCTCCGGTAAACCGGTAAAGGCTCGTCTTACACCTACGGCTCCGGATCCGGCTTCATTAAAAAAAACACCTCCGCATCCGGCTCCGACTCCGGTAAACCGGTAAAGGCTCGTCTTACACCTACGGCTCCGGATCCGGCTTCATTAAAAAAAACACCTCCGCATCCGGCTCCGCCTCCGGTAAACCGGTAAAGGCTCGTCTTACACCTACGGCTCCGGATCCGGCTTCATTAAAAAAAACACCTCCGCATCCGGCTCCGCCTCCGGTAAACCGGTAAAGGCTCGTCTTACACATACGGCTCCGGATCCGGCTTCATTAAAAAAAACACCTCCGCATCCGGCTCCGCCTCCGGTAAACCGGTAAAGGCTCGTCTTACACCTACGGCTCCGGATCCGGCTTCATTAAAATATCACCTCCGCATCCAGCTCCGGTAAAGTCACCTCCGTAACATCCCTAATTTCAACAACCTCCTGAATCCATACGCATAAGTAATATTTATTTATTTTTATTTAATCATTGTTACATTTAGGTTACATATAGTTTACTAAAAATAAGCGTCGAGAAACCCTAAACTCGGGTTTGTACCGACACCTCATTCGCAGAGTTCAGTTTCGTGGAATTAATAAAATTTACCATGCAAGTTATCAGTGAAAGTAGTCAATGAAAGTGAATTTTGAACAACTTATTTAACTTACAATATAAATTACGCTAGTAGGTACTAACAAACAAATAAGAAAGAACTCAGCCGGCCGTGCATTCCTTATCTCCGAGTGCAAAGCAGGAAGGTCCCAAAAATAGGATAGGTATATCTAGCAGTGAACTGAAATAGGGTGATGATGTGATGATGATTCCTTAGCCACCATCAGTGTAAGCCGAAACTGGAGAATATAGTAGAGATAGAACCTGAAGAGCTGGAGACAATACGGACTGAAGACATCGAAGAAGATTTGGAGGAACACCTCAATCTGGAAACTGACAGGATTATAGTTCAAGGTATTGTATAATTCCGGTTTCCCTAGACGTGCTTCTTTTGACATCCTTTTCTATTAACATAGTTTATTCTAGCATAAGTCGTATACATTACAAGGTTATATGTTGCACTTTTTTGAACTTGAAAGTAGGTAGTAATTATTGTACGTAGGTAGGTACAGTCAGGGGCATAAATATATATAGAATTTTAGACCTTATGCTCCAGACATAAGTAAAAAAAAATACATATTTTTACCCTGGACTGTACACTGATTTCTTCACTAGGAATAATAAATATTTCTCTGTGATTTAGTGTGATAATACCCATAATTTACCTATGCACGCGAAATACAAATACAAACATTACTTGCCCAGATACAAGTACCTAATACTACTCTCATACTAGACATTATTCTCAAAAAACACGTGATCATCCCCGGGAGTATCGGGTTACGATCACCAAATATCACCAAGGCGGAGTTGGGGTCAAAAATCGACCAAATACCATTCACATGATTTATGAACGAGCCCGATAATGTGTGACGTGATAAAGTCCCCTCAAATCTGACGACGCGAATTCGGCTAAATCCATTTATTAAAACCTTTATTAAGAGCGAAAAAGAAACATCTAGCCGTACCCTAGTTGGTAGTGACCTTGCCTACGAAGCAGGAGGTTCCGGGTTCGAATCCCGGCGAGGGCATTATTTGTGTATTTATTTATCACAAATATTTGTTCTTTGGTCATGGTTGTATATGTATTGTATTAAAGTATCTATCTATTATATATATCGTCGCCTAGTACCCACATCACAAGCCTTTATTGAGCTTACCGTGGGACTAGGTTGATTTGTGTATCCCAAGATATTTATTTATTATTTATTTATTTATTTAACTCGGACGACACCGAGCGACGGTGACAGCGCGATTCCCTTAAAAAATCCATAGTTTTCAAAAAAAAAATGTTTCTATAGTTTTTTTTTCAAGGCTATTGTTATTCGGCAGAGCAAAAGCTAGCAAAAAGGCCGGTGCTTCACGTCGGCCCGCGGTCGCTGGCCACAGTCCGCCTGCCAGTGGTCCGCGCGAGCGAACAGCTCTCCACACAGAAGATATGCTTCACCAGCTACATGCAGCGGATGGCGCGGCACATCGCTCAAGATAAGGAAGAAGGCGAGTATAATGCAATATCGAATGACTATTCTTCTTCTCAGTGTTCTTATGGTTGATCGTGACCAACAGTGAAATTCTTCCACTTGACGCGGTCTAGGGCCATATGGGCTGCCATCTGCATGGAACCACAAGCTTTCTTAATGGTGTCAGTCTACCTTATGGGTATTCCACCCCTGGAGCGTCGGCCTTCCACTTATATCGAATGACTATTCTTCTGCTCCGTCGCTCCCTTATGGTTGAGGACTGTGACCAACAGTAAAATTCTTCTACTTGACGCGCTAGGGCCATATGGGCTGCCATCTGCATGGAACCACAAGCTTTCTTCATGGTGTCAGTCTACCTTATCGGTATTCCACCCCTGGAACGTCGGTCCTCGACTTTGCCAAGAATATTGTTCTTTTGTAGTATGTTGGTTAGAACGCACAATGCCGTCTTTATCATAAGGGCACAAGGGGCACGTGCCCAGGGCCCCCATCTTCAGGGGGGCCCCCGAAAGATCGACAACTTTCCTCACATTTATTCTCACGTTTACTTTCCTTTCAAAAGGGGCCCCAAAATCCTTGGGTGCCCAGGGGCCCCCCATAGTTAAAGACGGCCTTGAGAACGCATGATATGCCCGAAGAATCTAAGTATCCTCTCCTGACAAATAGTTGAAAGCCGCTTGGTAATATTCAGCTCTAGCAATATTGACTCGTTAGTTCTAAATGCAGTCCATGGGATCCTGAGCATCCTCCTTCAGCACTACTGAACTGACTATAACGGTCTTTAAAGGGCCCAGTATCGTATTCTAGTAAGGAAAGCTAGCTAAAAGGCCGGTGCTTCACGTGGGGCCGCAATCGTAGACCTCAGTCCGACTGATAGAGGTCCGTTTTGTAATACAATACAGAGTGAGAAAAATAGCGATGATCCGTGTGCATTTCACGAGAATGTCCCTTACCCCCACGCCTGTGATTGCTAAAGATTAGTACAATGGATTTTTAATCCAAATTATGAATTGATTCGAGTTCAATATCAGTCTATTGTACGGATCCTTATCAAACACGGACGAAGAGTTACAAAATACATTTTCCTTATTATGACTGCTGTATATAAAAAATATATAAAATCCGTATACCTCGAGAATATACTGCCAAAATGTGTTAGGCAAGTCGCGAAATAACCGAATGCTGTTTTTCCAGCGTTTTTTAGAAGAATTGAAAGAACAGCATTTCGTATTAAACATTCGCTTGGCATGCTCCGTCATCATCATCATCATCATCATCATCATCAGCCTATGATAGTCCACTGCTGGACGTAGGCCTCTCCTATTAACTATGCGTATAGACGCATTAGGAGGTTATTTAGGAGCCTATAATCGCCACGCTGGGCATGCGGATTGGCGATCGCAGTAATGTGTCCACTATGATGACGCTGCTGCCCATCATCAATCTTCAATCAAATATGGTCAGTGACACTTCAATCCCTTAGTCGACTCTGACGACACCCGCAGGAGGAGTCGGGGTAGTGACAAATGTATTCTTTCTGCCGTCACCACATGGCCAACATCCGTCAATTCATGCTGCGTCAATTCCTATTAAAAACGGACGTATTCTGATTTAAAAAAGGGCGAAAATTATATTTTTTTCTAAAACATAATTAAATTGTGAATAGGCCTGAATTTATTTTGAACAACCTGTTAAAATGAGGATTATATCTGACCGATATATTTTATTCTAGGATGATGAAACATGCCTTTAGTATATGACATTATATTTACATTATATTATGACATTATAATTGGCCAAGATGGCCGTCTGCCGCGAAACTTTAACCTCCGTCAATGATATGACATTATATTATGACATTATAATTGGCCAAGATGGCCGTCTGCCGCGAAACTTTAACCTCCGTCAATTAATTTCAGTTTAATAGTGATTACTTATTTTTCCGTCATAAAAACTAGTGCAAAGTGTTACAGAACTTCCAAATAATAACAACAATTGTTATTTACAGTTAAAACCAAAAACTAACAAACTTTTAGTGAATTAATCTTATCACACGGATACACTTTCTATTATGATAATACATTAATTTTAAGTGATAACAGAACATTAAAAAACTTTTAAATACAGTGGAAATTCAAGTGATACGTGAACCAAGTGACTATATTAACATTCAGACTAAAAAGGGCATAACTATAACCTTAGTTAAATTTGTTTACTATTTTAAATTCATAACTGCCGCTTGACTTTTCGTTCATCTCCTGTGTCTATGTTGTTACCGGACGACTAACGCCATCTTTACGTCGATATTTGCAAACTCCGTTACGCGCCATCTATGAAGTCATATCTGAACTATGAACTAGTTTGTTTATGTGACATTTTTAGCGCCACCTGTTGAAGCATATTTAGAACCTATTGATTATTTTTGGTTTCTTGCATGCCCAAGAGATGGCGGGTTCTACTTGATTTGAGTTGTTTAAGTACAATGGTTTTTTGTAATTAATTAATATTTGGATTTGCAATATTGTATACAACCGATCCACTTCTAACGTAATTATGGGTCAGCCTGCGAAGTGTGGTGTATGTGATAAAAAAATATCCAGCAGGCAGTCACTGGATTGTTCTTTCTGCCAAATACGGTATTGTTTGACCTGCTTAGAGCGTACTGGAGTATCCGATAAAAGGTATTATTTAATGACTGTAGACGACAAACAACAATGGAAATGCCGAGGGTGCTATAATATACTACGTCCAGCCCACAGTGAAGAGCAGCTCCCGGGCACTTCAGTAGCCATGATTAGCAGCACGCCAGAACATAACGAACCTCCTCTAACTTTGACTGAGACCGAAACACTAGAAAAGGTCAGTACAAAAGACTTGATGCGACAAGATTCCAACTCTGAGATTACAGTTGTTAATTTATTAGAAACTTCAGTTGCCGATCTAACCATTACGCCTAATAAGCCAGCATTAACCACACTTGATGAAATTGCTACTCCACAAAATAAATCGGAATGGATCTCACCGATTAGTTTTATAACTCCACCAAGCAGACCGCCGTGCCTACCAACGTTGGACGATTTCGGGAAAATGCTGGACCAGCGACTTGAAGCACACCGAATATCTATTGTTAACGATATTACGCAACATATTCAACCTCTACATTCGTCTTTAAATAGAATTAATGAAAAATATGAGCATATGAAAAATGAGATCGACAAACTGCATAAGTCCATTGAAACCTTAGTAAATACCAATATAGCAAAGCGCACCAAAGACCTGACATCAAGTAACCAACTAATTAATGCGGAACTACAACTTACGAAACAGGCAGTTAGTAATCTGGATAATAAACTAAACCACCTCTTACTTCCTACTACTACTCCTACAACATCGAACGTTTCTCGTCCATTTCCAACTCATGGACTAAAGGATTCTAGTTCTAATTCTGAGATACTTGATAAAAGGAAAGCGAAACAAACCTCTCACATGCCTCGAAATATAAATGCTATCCCGCTGAATGACACTGCAGATCATTCCCCCTCATCATCAAAACAAGTCCATAAAAAAGGAAAATCAACAGTTGTCAATAGCGCCATCTCATTCGTCCCGACTCCGCTGAACGAGAATAAAGTCGATTCCCAGCTCAAGACTCAAAACGAAAGCGACAACGAGGATTGGATCGAAGTGAAAACCAAGCACAGACGTCGCTCAGCCGTCGGTATGGTGAGAGGTGCTGCAGCTCCAGGTACCACCTCCTTACTAGCCTCAGAAAGGATAACATACTTGCATCTCTGTTATGTCAAACAAGGTACATCTGAAGAACAAGTTAGACTGCATTTAAATAATATTTGTGATAAAGATGTATGCACTGTTAAGGGTCTCAAGGCGCGCGGAAACTATGCGTCGTTTAAGATTGGTGTGCCAATTAAGTTAACAGATAAAGTATTAGACTCTAAGAACTGGGCCCAAGATATTTGTGTAAAATCTTGGCAAGATAATTTTCGTCCCCAAAATGCATAAAAATAAATCATTTTTACCTATCTTAGTATACTATCAAAATGTAAGGGGACTCAGGTCCAAATCCGATTTATTTTACAATAACGTACTTGTTTATAATGATATTGATATTATTGCTCTGACTGAAACATTTTTAACAAGTTCCGTCAAGGACGCGGAACTGTTTCCTCCCGGGTACACAGTGCTGCGCGCGGACCGCGCGGGGGACGCCGGGTGGGGCGGCGTGCTGCTGGCGGTGCGCAGCAGGTACTCCGCGCGCCTTGTGACCGACGTGGACGGTATGGCAGACGATATGGAATTGTTAATTGTTAAATTAGATTATAAGTGCGGTATGTTGATATGTTGTGTCGTTTATCTGCCACCAAATTATAAAGATCACCAATATTTAGCTGTACTGAATTGTTTAGAAAATGCATTATGTAAATATTCCGACTTAGATATATTAATTGTAGGCGACTTTAATCTTAATTCTTGCAGTTCACAAGTACGTCACCAATTTGAGTGTTTCCTAAGTTTCTGTCAAATATTCCAGCACAACAATGTTCGTAATAATCAAGACGGATTGTTAGACTTAGTTTTAAGCGGACTGGCGCGCGAGTGCGTGAGCGTCGCGCGCGCCGACGCGGCGCTCGTGCCGCCCGACGGCTACCATCCGCCCTTAGAGCTCACTTTAAAGTTGCCGCGCAAGCGCGCCGATTCCAATTTTATCCGTATACAGCCCCCTGTCTCTCCAGTACCGGAATGGAACTTTCGAAAAGCTGATTTTAGTGCACTATATGAGAGCTTAAGTAAAATCGACTGGGCATCCGTTTTAAACTCTGCTTGTGTAAACACTGCAACTGAAGAATTTTACCATCTAATAAGACAATGTATTTCTGAACATGTTCCCATAAAAAAAAATCGACCACCCGCAACAGGAAAATACGTTTATCCAATTTGGTACACATCCGATATTAAACAAACCCTGCAAAATAAATATTTTCACTTTAAAAAATATAAAGAAACAGGCACCGATTTTAATAGAGAAATGTTCAAATACTATAGAGGGCGAGCCAAATTTTTAATAGATTATGAGTACAAAAAATATAAGACTGACATTGAGCGTGACATTACAGACGACCCCACAAAATTTTGGAAATATGTGAAGAGCAAAAATAAAAACATGAAATTAAATGACGGATCATATACTTACAATGACAGATCAATTGCAGGTCAAGACGCTGCGGATGCTTTTGCCGAGTATTTCTGCTCTGTATTTCATAATGACGTGCCCCGCCTAGACGCCGAGGAGGCGGCGCGGCAGAGCGCCGAGCGCAGCGCGGACGCGCGCGACGCGACGCGGGTCGCCGTCGACAGCGTCTGCGCCGCCGACCTGCGCCGCGCCGCTAAGCGGCTCAAAGCGCGGAGTGCGGCCGGGCCCGATGGCATACCTACCTTCCTGGCTAAGGACTGTATAACAGTCTTCGAAGCTCCACTTTTAGCTATTTTCAATCTTTCCTTACGATGCGCAGTTTATCCCTCGTGCTGGAAGTTGTCGAGAGTGACCCCCGTTCCAAAAAGTGGTACAGAATCTGACGTGACAGGGTACAGGCCTATTGCTGTGCTGTCGGTGTTTGGCAAGTTGTTTGAATCTATTGTAGATAACCTTATCACTCACCAGATCGCAGTGAAAATGGATGACGCTCAGCATGGTTTTCGCCGCGGTCGATCAACGACGACAAACCATGTTGTTTTAGTCGATTATGTAGCTGAAGCCATGGATGCTCGAGTGCAGGTGGATGCGGCTTATTTCGATTTTCGTAAGGCTTTCGATCTTGTAGATAACGATATCCTGCTGCGTAAATTTGCAGACTTTGGGTTCACACCTAGTCTCCTCAAGTTCTTTGCCAACTATCTGCAAGATCGAAGGCAATACGTAAGGCTAGCTGGATATGAATCCCAACCCTACTACACTCGCTCTGGTGTCAGTCAGGGTAGTACGTTAGGGCCTACTCAATTTTTAATAATGATTAACGACTTGCCAAAGGCCGTCAGCACGGCCAAGTGTCTGATGTTCGCCGATGACATTAAACTTTTTCATCACATTAAAAACGACAGTGACCGACTGCAACTACAGAGAGACATAGATGCGATAGCTGAATGGAGCGACGAGAACCGACTGCATTTCAACCAAGCTAAATGTGTATATATCACATACTCCAGACTTCGAACACCAATTTCTACCACCTACACCCTCCATGACATACCACTACAGCAAACCGACTTAATACGCGACTTAGGACTGCATTTGGATAAACAGCTTGATTTCAGAAACCATATAACCACCGCTTGTAAGAAGGTATCCAAAACGTTAGGTTTTATTATGAGAGTAGCATCCCAATTTTCCAACCCTAAAGTAGCCGTTATGCTATACAATGCCTACATTCGTAGCAGGCTAGAATTTGGTGCGGTGGTCTGGGATCCATACGAGGCAAAATATGCTACGATGATAGAGAGGGTGCAAAAAAAATTCTGTAGGCATATATACAAAAGAATATATGGATACTATCCCTACATGTATCCATCACTATTCGTAGCGGGAATGGTCGGGTTCCAAACGCTGGCAACTAGACGGAAGTTGCTCCATGCAGTGCACTACTACCAGTTACTGCATAATAAAGTAGACGGAGCATCTGTGCTGGAGAGAATGGGATTAGTCGTTCCGCGGGCGAGTGGCCCGGCAGCGGGAGCCCCGGGCGGCGCCGGCGGCGCGGTGGCGGCGCGGCGGCGGCGGCGCCTATTCGTGGGCGCCGGCGCGCGCACGCACCGCGGTGCCAACGCTCCTACCGCTAGAGCCAGAGTAATTTTAAACCACGTCTTAACAAACTCAGACGACATTGACGTGTTTGCGGATAGTGCTAGAGTATTTTATAGGAAACTGTTACAGATTTTTGCATGATTTTTATTTTTACTTTTGAATATTTGTTTTGTTTTACATGTTTAGATTTTTTGTTATGTTTGTTTTATTCTATTAATGTTTTACCACGTAAGTGCTTTGGTGTAATACCGTTAACTAACGTGTAATTAAATGTATATAAATAAATAAATAAATGACGATGTGACGTCCATCATCTCTTAATTAATACAGGGAGAAACGGAATGACGAGCCTTCCCGCTACCGACCTAATCTCCCAACCGTTACGATGAACTTTCATTATGGGACCAACATCGAAAAGGTACATGGAAAATTGACTTTTCCGTAGGTTCTATTGTACTCTAACTAATCACTCAATTTGTATGAGAGCTCAATTTTTTTAAAGATTTTTCTATGTTTGGTACAATACTGAAAGTTGGTCATAATGGTTGGGTCGAAGGATTGTCGTTCCGTTAAACCCTGCTTCTGGAAAGTGAAAAAGAGTATATACTTACAGCGAAACTTCGCAATCGGAAGCGTCACCGTAAAGACAGCAGCGAAAAAGACAAAGAGTTGGAGCAGAAACGACCCCGCCCGGAAACCGAACTTAAACTCTACATCGATGATACAGCTGTCGATGGCATAGAGCTCATGGCCAACTATAAAACTCACCAGGTACAGACAACTAATTAGAACCATAGACCATTCCAGAAATTTGGCAAAGTGACGTTATGAGGGCGTTTTCCAAAAAATATCCTGAAGGCCTGATTTATCCTAGGGCTCCCGATATACGTCCTATTCGCCGAACCGTAGCTCCGTGTCCTTAACCCCGGCGGTACTAATATCACGAATTTCACAGTCACGCCGAGATACGTACCCGAATCTTTGTTTGTATACGTATCTACGAATCTTGGCTTCGTTCTGGCAACGACTGCTCGTGGCATGGATCCGGCCGGACCAATTACTATGCAAACAAATAAGGCCTATTATTGAATAACAGCTTGTTTTTAAAGTACGTATTGAGTATTATACTCTGAATCGGGACGAACGGTATTTTATTGATTAGACTTGCATTTTTCGTATTATTTATGATATGGAATAACGTGGTAGGTACTGTGTTATATATAACAAGCGACGGTGATATTTATGGATTAGAATTTATATTGTGATTTTGAATCACCAGATAGAAAAATTAAAAAAGAATGTTAAAAATATTTGGCCAAATTGCTATACATAAAAGATAATACAGTCGTTCATTTAAGTTTATTACCTGACAGGGCGGCCCTTTTGTAGATAAGACCTATACTAAGAATTTGTACGCGCAAAGTAGCTAACAATAGTTTGTCTGCGATGTAATTGACCACACGTGGTAATTTTACTGATAAATATGTTAACTTGGGCTTTACCTGGTACACCTTTTGTTTGTGAAGTTGAATGAAATAGCTGCATCTTTGTTTGATATAGATAAGCGGGATGTTTTAGTAAATTTGAAAAGGGCAATATCGGGTTTTGGTTTTATACGTGTTTAGTCACTAATAAGATTGGCCGGACAGACTTAGCGAGAGTTTAGTCGAATTTAAATTAATTGTTTTTTTATTATTTTGTTACGTTTTTGTATTGTTACTGTTGGTGAGAAGATAGCGTTTTTAAAGTGTATTAATAATGAAGATCAGTTGGGTGTGGAGTTATGCCAGCAGGGTCGGTGACACGGCTTTATGCACTTTGTGCAATGATCGTACGAACAATGAATTTTCGTGTCGTGGTGGTATAACAGGATCGATAGGAAAGCATTTGAATGCGGTGCACCTAAAATCTCCCGTCATCGTCACGACATCCAATGAGTTAGTATATTGTATTTTTTAATTATATTGCTTTTTAATATCCTTTTATATTTTAAAAGTTCCTTATTTTGTAGGAAATAACGCTGTAAATTTGTATATTTATTACGCATTTATTTTGTTCCTGAGTTATGGGTTTCCTTGTATAGATTAATCGTTGTCTGGTACCCTCAATATTGATTTATGTATTTATTTATATCAACTTTATTGCACGAAAGAATAACTTAAATTATGATATTTAGAACTAAGAAAAAATATTTACTCCGCACTGTGTTATGTATTTTTTAACTTCCGTTCACATCTCATAATTAGATTTGGTAATTAATACATGACAATGTGTCAGTTTTTATTAATATTGAACTCAGAAAATATCTTTAATTTTATAATTCTGCCCTCCTTACCTTAAAAAGTAAAATATTAATATGTAAAATTTAATCTCAGTACGTATACTATCATACTGAAATTAAGTACAACTAAGTTATCGCACTTTACGTTAGAAAGGCAATTAGGTAACCACTAAATTAGATTCACAAATATCACGGAACATTCTCATCCGTTTTCCTTAGTCCTCGAATCGTCACTCAACAACACGGGCGGAACGGATCTGCGTGTAATTAAGATACGTATCCCCGTGTACACGTGTATACGTAACTTTATTGATACGTAGCCGTGTAACACGCAGGAAACGGGCCTTAAAACCGTGGCCGTGTAACACGCACGGGGATCCGGCTACGGTTACACGAAACACGGTCACGACCACGAGCCCTAATTTATCCAGATCTGGACGTGCCTCATTCGAATCAGAATCATGGGTTGATTCGATCTAGATGATGAAAAATAATGTCCCAAAAGAAAAAAAACCATTACGACTAAGTACAGGTAAATTCACCAAAGCTGGCACGAATGGAATGAATGAAATGAATGACATCTATCATTGTGTGTATGCGGCCGTGCTATACCGACCTGTATCTACTGTCATTTTGACATCCACACATAGATACATTCTGTCACTTACTCGATCCATTCGTGCCAGCTTGCGTGAATTTACCTGTACATCAGGTTTTTTGTACTGAACTTACTACGTGCGTCGCGTAACGGAAACTCTATTTTGTATTACATTTTGAACCACTATTTTTTATTATCAGTTGGAATCAGCTCGTAATTCTGATTCGAATGAGTCATTGAGCCATGTGGAGTTTTTGGAAAACGACCATGAATCAAACTGTAAGAAATCTCTCACTAGTTACTTGTTATTTTATTCTTATTTCAGAATCGAAAACTTTTTACAACCATTTCCTTAGTTTCAACGAGTAAAATTTAATCCGTATCCACAATTTTTTGTGACGTCATAGTTTTATAACGAATACTTTACATACATAAGTTGTGATTCTATGCACATTTAAAATATAATACTAACTTTTAGGAGGATGAAGAAAAACCTAGCACTGAAGACGAGAAAGAATTTAAATCGGAAGAAACCGCCGAAGAAGAGGGGGACAAAGACGGGGAGAGAGACAAATACATGTCGGAGAGAGAGAAAGATAGCTTTTCTGAGATGGAAGATGACGAGAAATACATAAAAAGTGATAGCGACAACGAGAGCGACAAGGATAAAGGAGAGAAGAAAACTAAGTTTAAGAATTTGAAGGTTAGTATTTTTGGCCAAAGTTTGAGGTTGCGAAAAAAAATGTTTTTTTAAGGTTTCATGAGAATAATACATAGATTGGTTGCTCCGTAGTAAAATACAGTCATATTTATTAATTAACCACTACAAGTTGACTGAAACATAATGCAAGACATAAAACATGAATCTATTATTTTTCTAATAAATAAATAAATAATAAGTTACGGAGTCTTAAATAATCACTAGGCTTAGGAAATTTCATAGCATATCGTGGATTCATAATCATTGGAGCTGCTATGTGTAAAATTTTCGAAGTAAAAGTGTAATCTAATATTAAATATAATGATTTAAACCTACTGTCACATCGTAACTGAGTTCAATTTAATCGCACGTAATACATTTAAAAAAAAGAACTCGATTTCGTAAAAATGCGTGCGAAATTATACCAAAAACCATGAAAAAAACTAGACAATTAGTGTTCAAGACAAAACTAGAAAAAGTGTTAGATCGGAACTAGCGATGAAAGTCTTTACGGTCTTTTGTGTGTCAAAAACAACAACGTCAAATGCTATGGAATATTTGTTTACTATCAACTGGGTGAAAATTATTTTCATTGTCTTGTTTCATACCAATCTGTCACGCTTTTAGTTGATACTTCGACTCAGTATATAAAAAAAATCGGTGCACTTGTATTTCTTTTTCACGCTAGATTTTAATCCCTACATCAGAAATTGAAAACAAAACATCATCTCATACAAAAATCACCACTGCGTCACGTTTTTTAGGGACACAAAATAAGACAACGAAAATAATTTAGACCCAACTAAAGAATACATGTTCAGGTGAAATTCCGCATACGGCCCAAGAAACGCGGTGGCGCCATCTACACGCTAGTGAACGACACAGACGAACAGAAAGAAGAGCCGAAGGAAGAAGAACCTCCAGACATCGACGTCGCCGGCGCCGTGAACCAGATAATGAAGGGGTGGAGCGTGTACGACGCGGGGGATCTTACTATTGGCGACTTGTATCTTATGGTGAGTGGTAGGTTAAGTTGTGTGTATGAAGAGCGGTAGCGCCATCTATGCTCTAGCGAATGACAGACATGAACGGAAAAAAACTTACTATTGGCGACTTGTATCTTTCTTATGGTGAGTCGGTAGGCTAAGTTGTGTGTATGAAGAGCGGTGGCGCCATCTATATTCTAGTGAATGACAAAGATGAGCGGGAAAAACTTACTATGAGCGACTTGTTGTATGGTGAGTCGATAGGTTAAGTTGTGTGTATGAAGAGCGGTAGCGCCATCTATGTTCTAGCGAATGACAGACATGAACGGAAAAAACTTACTATTAGCGACTTGTATCTTATGGTGAGTCGGTAGGCTAAGTTGTGTGTATGAAGAGCGGTAGCGCCCATCTATGTTCTAGCAAATGACAGACATGAACGGAAAAAAACTTACAATTGGCGACTTGTATCTTATGGTAAGTGGTAGGCTAAGTTGTGTGTATGAAGAGCGGTAGCGCCATCTATGTTCTAGTGAATGACACAGATGAGCGGGAAAAACTTAATATGAGCGACTTGTTGTATGGTGAGTCGATAGGTTAAGTTGTGTGTATGAAGAGCGGTGGCGCCATCTATATTCTAGTGAATGACACAGATGAGCGGGAAAAACTTACTATGAGCGACTTGTTGTATGGTGAGTCGATAGGTTAAGTTGTGTGTATGAAGAGCGGTAGCGCCATCTATGATCTAGCGAATGACAGACATGAACGGAAAAAACTTACAATTGGCGACTTGTATCTTATGGTGAGTCGGTAGGCTAAGTTGTGTGTATGAAGAGCGGTAGCGCCATCTGTGTTCTAGTGAATGACAAAGATGAGCGGGAAAAACTTACTATGAGCGACTTGTATCTTATGGTGAGTCGGTAGGCTAAGTTGTGTGTATGAAGAGCGGTAGCGCCATCTGTGTTCTAGTGAATGACAAAGATGAGCGGGAAAAACTTACTATGAGCGACTTGTATCTTATGGTGAGTGGTAGGCTAAGTTGTGTGTATGGAGAGCGGTAGCGCCATCTATGTTCTAGCGAATGACAGACATGAACGGAAAAAAACTTACTATTGGCGACTTGTATCTTATGGTGAGTGGTAGGCTAAGTTGTGTGTATGAAGAGCGGTGGCGCCATCTATATTCTAGCGAACGATACAGATGAGGAGAAAAAAAACTTACAATTGGCGACTTGTATCTTATGGTGAGTGGTAGGCTAAGTTGTGTGTATGAAGAGCGGTGGCGCCATGTATACGCTAGTGAACGACACAGACGAACAGAAAGAAGAGCCGAAGGAAGAAGAAACTCCGGATATCGACGTCGCCGGCGCCGTGAACCAGATAATGAAGGGGTGGAGCGTGTACGACGCCGGGGATCTTACTATTGGCGACTTGTATCTTATGGTGAGTGGTAGGCTAAGTTGTGTATATAGAGAGCGGTGGCGCCATCATGAGATACTTACCTAACAAAAAATAAATATATTTATGTAAGAATTACTTTGTATTAAGAATAAAGTAACTTATATATTATTAAATATACAAACAATTACTTGAATTTAAATATTAGATGTCATACACCAAGGAAAAAATACCAAACTTTATTACTTCAATGCCAGGGGTGGGATTTGAACCCACATCGTCAGCTTTCGTGGCTAAAGTGGCCGAGTGGTTTAGGCATCAGCCGTGAAAGTATTAAAACAACAATATAAGTTGTTCCACAAAATAAGAAATGCTTGTTAAAAGGAAGAAAATATAATATCTCAGGTACATATTTCAGCAGCATTTTCCGGTATTACAAAGCTTGCTAGTGTAGGTAGCGAGATATGTTTTTCATAGGCGTGCCAACTCCTATCCTCCGGACATCGACTTGTTTCTTATGGTGAGTGGTAGGCTAAGTTGTGTGTATGAAGAGCGGTGGCGCCATCTATACGCTAGTGAACGACACAGACGAACAGAAAGAAGAGCCGAAGGAAGAAGAACCTCTAGACATCGACGTCGCCGGCGCCGTGAACCAGATAATGAAGGGGTGGAGCGTGTACGACGCGGGGGATCTTACTATTGGCGACTTGTATCTTATGGTGAGTGGTAGGCTAAGTTGTGTGTATGAAGAGCGGTGGCGCCATCTATATTCTAGTGAATGACACAGATGAGCGGGAAAAACTTACTATGAGCGACTTGTTGTATGGTGAGTCGATAGGTTAAGTTGTGTGTATGAAGAGCGGTGGCGCCATCTATATTCTAGTGAATGACACAGATGAGCGGGAAAAACTTACTATGAGCGACTTGTATCTTATGGTGAGTCGATAGGTTAAGTTGTATGTATGAAGAGCGGTAGCGCCATCTATGTTTTAGCGAATGACAGACATGAACGGAAAAAAACTTACAATTGGCGACTTGTATCTTATGGTGAGTCGGTAGGCTATGTTGTGTGTATGAAGAGCGGTGGCGCCATCTATGTTCTAGCGAATGACAGACATGAACGGAAAAAAACTTACTATTGGCGACTTGTATCTGATGGTGAGTGGTAGGCATAGTTGTGTGTATGAAGAGCGGTAGCGCCATCTATGTTCTAGCGAATGACAGACATGAACGGAAAAAAACTTACAATTGGCGACTTGTATCTTATGGTGAGTGATAGGCTAAGTTGTGTGTATGAAGAGCGGTGGCGCCATCTATACGCTAGTGACCGACACAGACGAACAGAAAGAAGAGCCGAAGGAAGAAGAACCTCCGGACATCGACGTCTCCGGCGCCGTGTCTATATTCTAGTGAATGACACAGATGAGCGGGAAAAACTCACTATGAGCGACTTGTTGTATGGTGAGTCGATAGGTTAAGTTGTGTGTATGAAGAGCGGTGGCGCCATCTATACGCTAGTGAACGACACAGACGAACAGAAAGAAGAGCCGAAGGAAGAAGAACCTGCGGACATCGACGTCGCCGGCGCCGTGAACCAGATAATGAAGGGGTGGAGCGTGTACGATGCGGGGGACCTTACTATTGGCGACTTGTATCTTATGGTGAGTGGTAGGTTAAGTTGTGTGTATGAAGAGCGGTGGCGCCATCTATATTCTAGTGAATGACACAGATGAACGGGAAAAACTTACTATGAGCGACTTGTTGTATGGTGAGTCGATAGGTTAAGTTGTGTGTATGAAGAGCGGTGGCGCCATCTATATTCTAGTGAATGACACAGATGAGCGGGAAAAACTTACTATGAGCGACTTGTTGTATGGTGAGTCGATAGGTTAAGTTGTGTGTATGAAGAGCGGTAGCGCCATCTATGATCTAGCGAATGACAGACATGAACGGAAAAAACTTACAATTGGCGACTTGTATCTTATGGTGAGTCGGTAGGCTAAGTTGTGTGTATGAAGAGCGGTAGCGCCATCTGTGTTCTAGTGAATGACAAAGATGAGCGGGAAAAACTTACTATGAGCGACTTGTATCTTATGGTGAGTCGGTAGGCTAAGTTGTGTGTATGAAGAGCGGTAGCGCCATCTGTGTTCTAGTGAATGACAAAGATGAGCGGGAAAAACTTACTATGAGCGACTTGTATCTTATGGTGAGTGGTAGGCTAAGTTGTGTGTATGGAGAGCGGTAGCGCCATCTATGTTCTAGCGAATGACAGACATGAACGGAAAAAAACTTACTATTGGCGACTTGTATCTTATGGTGAGTGGTAGGCTAAGTTGTGTGTATGAAGAGCGGTGGCGCCATCTATATTCTAGCGAACGATACAGATGAGGAGAAAAAAAACTTACAATTGGCGACTTGTATCTTATGGTGAGTGGTAGGCTAAGTTGTGTGTATGAAGAGCGGTGGCGCCATGTATACGCTAGTGAACGACACAGACGAACAGAAAGAAGAGCCGAAGGAAGAAGAAACTCCGGATATCGACGTCGCCGGCGCCGTGAACCAGATAATGAAGGGGTGGAGCGTGTACGACGCCGGGGATCTTACTATTGGCGACTTGTATCTTATGGTGAGTGGTAGGCTAAGTTGTGTATATAGAGAGCGGTGGCGCCATCATGAGATACTTACCTAACAAAAAATAAATATATTTATGTAAGAATTACTTTGTATTAAGAATAAAGTAACTTATATATTATTAAATATACAAACAATTACTTGAATTTAAATATTAGATGTCATACACCAAGGAAAAAATACCAAACTTTATTACTTCAATGCCAGGGGTGGGATTTGAACCCACATCGTCAGCTTTCGTGGCTAAAGTGGCCGAGTGGTTTAGGCATCAGCCGTGAAAGTATTAAAACAACAATATAAGTTGTTCCACAAAATAAGAAATGCTTGTTAAAAGGAAGAAAATATAATATCTCAGGTACATATTTCAGCAGCATTTTCCGGTATTACAAAGCTTGCTAGTGTAGGTAGCGAGATATGTTTTTCATAGGCGTGCCAACTCCTATCCTCCGGACATCGACTTGTTTCTTATGGTGAGTGGTAGGCTAAGTTGTGTGTATGAAGAGCGGTGGCGCCATCTATACGCTAGTGAACGACACAGACGAACAGAAAGAAGAGCCGAAGGAAGAAGAACCTCTAGACATCGACGTCGCCGGCGCCGTGAACCAGATAATGAAGGGGTGGAGCGTGTACGACGCGGGGGATCTTACTATTGGCGACTTGTATCTTATGGTGAGTGGTAGGCTAAGTTGTGTGTATGAAGAGCGGTGGCGCCATCTATATTCTAGTGAATGACACAGATGAGCGGGAAAAACTTACTATGAGCGACTTGTTGTATGGTGAGTCGATAGGTTAAGTTGTGTGTATGAAGAGCGGTGGCGCCATCTATATTCTAGTGAATGACACAGATGAGCGGGAAAAACTTACTATGAGCGACTTGTATCTTATGGTGAGTGGTAGGCTAAGTTGTGTGTATGAAGAGCGGTGGCGCCATCTATATTCTAGTGAATGACAAAGATGAGCGGGAAAAACTTACTATGAGCGACTTGTATCTTATGGTGAGTCGATAGGTTAAGTTGTATGTATGAAGAGCGGTAGCGCCATCTATGTTTTAGCGAATGACAGACATGAACGGAAAAAAACTTACCATTGGCGACTTGTATCTTATGGTGAGTTGATAGGTTAAGTTGTATGTATGAAGAGCGGTAGCGCCATCTATGTTCTAGCGAATGACAGACATGAACGGAAAAAAACTTACTATTGGCGACTTGTATCTTATGGTGAGTGGTAGGCTAAGTTGTGTGTATGAAGAGCGGTAGCGCCATCTATGTTCTAGCGAATGACAGACATGAACGGAAAAAAACTTACTATTGGCGACTTGTATCTTATGGTGAGTCGATAGGTTAAGTTGTGTGTATGAAGAGCGGTGGCGCCATCTATATTCTAGTGAATGACACAGATGAGCGGGAAAAACTTACTATGAGCGACTTGTATCTTATGGTGAGTGGTAGGCTCAGTTGTGTGTATGAAGAGCGGTGGCGCCATCTATATTCTAGTAAATGACACAGATGAGCGGGAAAAACTTACTATGAGCGACTTGTTGTATGGTGAGTCGATAGGTTAAGTTGTGTGTATGAAGAGCGGTGGCGCCATCTATATTCTAGTGAATGACACAGATGAGCGGGAAAAACTTACGATGAGCGACTTGTTGTATGGTGAGTCGATAGGTTAAGTTGTGTGTATGAAAAGCGGTGGCGCCATCTATATTCTAGCGAATGACAGACATGAACGGGAAAAAACTTACAATTGGCGACTTATATCTTATGGTGAGTCGGTAGGCTAAGTTGTGTGTATGAAGAGCGGTAGCGCCATCTATATTCTAGCGAATGACAGATGAGCAGTAAAAAAACTTACATTGACGACTTGAATGCGCGATGATGCCATTTGCACTCTAGCGAATGACATAGGCGAGAACGTACTATTGGTGACGTGTATTGTAAAGTGTATTCATCCTTACTTGTCTTATCATGTAAACAAACAAAACGTCGATGATGATCAAAGACAATCACTAGTGATTAGAAATGTCGATATAATGAAATGTCAGCGATAATTTCACTACTTACGTAAATAGAGTATTATCGATTGTGCATCGTCTGTCAGGAAGAGAATTAATTAGTATAATATTATATCAAAAGCATATTTAAATCAACTACAACATATTTGGTAAATGTTAATTGCATTTTTCCCAAGTTGTACTTTAAGTATTAATATCGATATATTGTCATGCCAACATTATGGTACAAAGACAATCTAGACATCGCAATGTCAGATGTTTTGAAGGCTATCCAACCGTAACAGCGTTTATTGACGAAAATCTTTACAGAAATGATATTTTTCAGTGGTTTTTTGAGTGATTATAATACTTTGAGAGTTTATAAAAGTATGCAACAACATTTGACGTGATGATTATTGTATAATTGCAGAGAAAAGTGTGATAATGTTTTCAAAAAGTGTTTGTTTACATGATGTAAGGATGAATGCACTTTATCTCATGGTGAGTCGATAGATTATGTTAACAGTACAAAGTGCGGTAACATCATGTATAACTTAGTAAATAATACAGACGACCAGAAAGTTGTGTATCTGAACGAAAGGCGAACCTTTAAGCCTGGTTATGATTATGACCCAGTCTAGTATAGTACAGTATTTTTTATTTATTTTTCTACTCCCGTACTTTTATTTGTCATTTACATGATCGGGAACACACCATTAAGCCCCTACCTTACAGATGTCAAGATAAGTCTATATTGTCTACTCCCTATAAACGCATTAAGGCTTACACGCAGTGCGTTTTTTGCATTTTAAGACACCTCGTGTATACAAGACTCAATGAAATACATGGCTGTCAACCTAATTTAAAAAAAAATTGTTGAACTATAGAGGAGCTTATTTTTTTAATTTTGACGTCTCCCGCCCGACCTTAATGATTAATAAAATTGTGTTTGACTAAGAATATTTCTAAAATTTACAATTTTATTTAAAAATAAATGTATGGTTGTAGAAAAAGTATAGTATGCAACATTGTTTAACTGAGTCAAAAAATGCTCGTGGCGTCTTTAATGACAATTTTCGGCTTCGCCTCAAATTGTTACCCACGCCACTCAACTTTTTTGACCTCTCTTAAACAAGGGTTGCATAAAATACTATATCGTTATTTTCTTAATTCTGATACGACATAACATAACATTACTAACTATTTTTATTTTTCGTGGGTACATACAGTATGTTACAGACTGGTTGAATAGAACTTGGTCAAATGTCATAAAAATCGACAAAAAACGATGGTACCTATTGTAATGTACACTACGTGGCCATCACGGGTGTAAGAGGTATGCCTCGCATACAGATATTATCAAACCCCGATTAGAATGGGATTCGAATGTACCTACTGTTGATGCAACATTATATATGTAAATTTTGGATATACTATTCATAGTTCAAGTGTAGGTACTTATAGACAATAGATTAATTAATCACTCACTACATCTATAGACACCTCTTTTATTGGTAAATGTTTGTGAATAGTGCTTTCGAATCCCTCTTTTCCGGTTTGACATACATTTTGGCTATTAATTTTATTTCATTATATTTATAATTCTTACAGTTCGGCGCACGCTCCAAACTGGACTTAGACTACTGGTGGGCAGAACCGACCCCTCCCCTCCCCAAAAAAGAACTAGAAAAGACTCCCCCTCAAGAGAAAAGACCGGAAAGAACCCCAGACAAGGGGACCGACAGTTCCGTAGAAGACGAGAAGGAGAGAAGAGAAAGTGACTCGGATATATTCTCGCCGAAGGCGTCGGGGCAGGATAGCAATGATGGGTCGGGTGATGAGAGAAAAAGTAAGTTATCAAAACACATCACAGCCTATCCCCGCTATAAAGTCCCGCTGAGTTTCTTGCCGGATTCTTCTCAGGCAGTGGTTTGGGTTAGAACCGGAGGTAGTTTTTTTTTCTTCTCTCATTCGCTATTTAGTTTAACGATTCAAAAGCGCTCGTTGCTGGGCCTAATTTAATAAAGAATATTTTGACTTTGACTTTGACTATCTTAGTCCACTGCAGGACGTAGGCCTCTCTTATTAACTATGCGTTTAGACTCATTTGAAGGTAAATGCCTATAATCGCCACGCTGGGCAAGCGGATTGGCGATCGTAGTAATGTTTCCACTGACGACGCTGCTGCCCATCATCAATCTTCTATCAAAGAATGGTCTAGTGGGCAGAACCCCTCCCCTCCCCAAAAAAGAACTAGAAAAGACTCCCCCTTAAGAGAAAAGACCGGAAAGAACCCCAGACAAGGGGACCGACAGTTCCGTAGAAGACGAGAGGGAGAGAAGAGAAAGTGACTCGGATATATTCTCGCCGAAGGCGTCGGGGCAGGATAGCAATGATGGGTCGGGTGATGAGAGAAAAAGTAAGTAATCAAAACACTTCACAGCCTATGGGCGATTGTGCACCACAATGAATTTTACTGTCCGGCAGACCGAGTTTTCATGGTCCGATATGGCATGAAAAAAACGCATGATTGGCTTGTGCACTTGTCCGTCTTTTTACTCGGAGGTGCGGCATAGTAGCATGAAAAAAACGGATGATTGGCCTGTAAAATCGGACTATCGGGGACGGTAAAAGTCAGTCCGATTCCGGACGCAGTGCACAAGTATTAACACGTTTTTCATAGCTGTCATCTCGGATCGGAAAAATACTGTCCGGAATGGGAAAAAGTAATATGTCGGACGGTAAAATTACGTATAGTGCACAAGCTACTATATACATTTAATGGCGTGGCATATCGGACCGTAAAAAAACCGGACTGCCGGACGGTAAAAGTCAGTGTAGTGCACAAACGCCCTATCTTAGTCTGTACTGCTGGACGTAGGCCTCTTTTATTAACTATGCGTTTAGACTCATCAGAAGGTAAATGCCTATAATCGCCACACCGGGCAAGCGGATATGCGATCGTAGTAATGTGTCCACTAACGCTTCCGCGCACCATCTTTCTAATAGCTTCTTGACCGTTAGAACTAGAAATTTGATTTGGTACACGTATACATTAGGGATGTTACGGAGGTGACTTTACCGGAGCCGGAGCCGGATGCGGAGGTGGTTTGTTTTTTTTAACGGAGCCGGATCCGGAGCCGGAGGTGTAAGATGAAACTTTACTGGATCCGGAGGCGGAGCCGGAGGTGAAGCCAGAGTAAAGTTTTTTTTAATTTAGTGAAGATTTCTTGGAAAATATTTGTGTAGAAGTTTAGTGAAACGTCCCACTTTTTCGTTGGCCTAAGGACTATATTGGCTTAATTATGATACGAGTAACCGGTCAAAATGTCCTTACGGCTATCGACAAATTAAGACGTTTTTCTGTAAAATAACACATAGTTTAGGGTACGTAATATTTCCATATCGGACTAGTAAACGGCTTTATTTTTCACTTTTTAGGGTTCCGTACAAAACAAGGAATCCTTATTGTTTCGCCATGTCCGTCCGATGTCTTTTCGTAGTAAGCTCAGTGGCCGTTAGTACTATAAATCTGCAATTTGGTACAAATACAAAGAATTTATTCTTGGCAAATATAACAAGCATGACAGGACAAGACAAAACAGACAGATTCAGCACTTAATATTATACCACGAAATGGACCCGCCTCAGCATAATGTCGACCCGAAAGCCAACGCTGATCTTCCGGCGAGCCCATACGTATACATATTATATTCAGGTAATCATGCCGACAAAGTAGTAGAATAAAAACTAGATTTTTTTTTTTAGTTCCTCCCCAGTTGGTGAAGTGGGGATATATTTTTTTAATTTGATGTAATCCTTTAGTGTAGGTAGGGTATCATTGAATAGGTCTCTTTAATAGGCTACTTGACCCATTTTTAAAGTTTGTCTTAATTAATTAATATCTGATTAACGGAAAAAAAATATAAATATATTTTTTAACAACCTAGAAAACCGCAAAATTATAACTTAAAATTTAAACTTTCGTTACCGCGCGCAAAACGATACCAGCCATGTTAATGCTTAGATTATCTGTGGTGTGACATCACTCAAACCGAAAACGAACATTTGACATGTCACTTATGTTATGTCAATGTCACAGCAAAGCTACATGCCTACGTGTGCAATTGTCCATGGCGAATTTCACTCGTATAAGATTCGACATGAAGTTAGTTTAAGATCCTATGACGTCACATCATGGCCGACACCGTTTTCAGACAACGAAATAAAAAAAAAATAAAACAAAATTTTCAATAAAAAATATGTACCCATCAAACACTTTTAATACACCGTAATCGAAAAATATTGATCTTTTCAATAAATACTACAGAAAATAATAATTTTTTGCACTAAATTTGATATGAGTCAAGTAGCCTATTACAAAAAGGGTCTTAAAATGAAGTATTTACTAAAGTAAAATTCCCAATAAAGAAAATAAAATATCGTGTTTTAAAATATAAAGTCAATATTTTCGGAGATAAACGCTCAAGAATAATAATTTAGGGCTTATATAATTATTTAGAATACTTAAAATTTTTTTTTTTTTATACCACATCGGTGGCAAACAAGCATACGGCCCGCCTGATCGAAAGCAGTCACCGTAGCCTACGGGCGCACGCAACCCCAGGGGTGTCACATGCGCGTTGCCGACCCAATAAGAACTTGTACACTCCTCTTTTGAAGAACCCCATACTGTAGTCCAACGGGAAAATAAAACTATTTCGAACATAATCGGCCCAGCCGTTTTCGAATAAATACTGTTTTTTTTTAAATAAATACAGCACCACCAACACGGAAGTAATCATCGGGACTAATTTATTTATGAGAGGAATAGCGAGCAATCTTCAAGTAACTTCCGGACAAGTCAAAACCTGTAGGCGTGCGCCGCCGCCGCGGCTAACGCTATCCCTTCGGCTCCGGTAAAATTTTAATGGAGGCGGATGCGGAGGCGGAGGTGAGGGATACAAAAATAGCGAAGGCGGAGGCGAAGGCGAAGGTGTAAAACCAAACGGATATTCCGACTTAACGGTTCCGGAGGCGAAGCTCCGTGACATCCCTAGTTATATGTACTCGTACAATACATGCAAACATTTCATACATTTCATACATAATAAATGAAATGGTAAGTGTGAGAGAACCTGCAGAATACGGTCTCAGGTGACTGACGGCACATGTCAAAATAAGTAACATTTTAGGATGTAATAAAGGTTGCAATACACTTGTTCAGTCATTAAACTTATTTTTATAATAACTCAATAACAGTAAGAGTTAAGACACTAGTTTCTTAGACAAATTCTTTTTGACCTAAATAAGATTCCTTTTAATTTAACGGAAATGAAATGAATTTATTAGCACAAAACATAACTTAGAATTATATTACATAAAAACAGAGATATCGAAGTTGTGCCAAAGGGTCCTCACTCAGCTTGTTGTCACGTAGCGCACCGCAGGGCACACTACGCAACGCTGATTTTCAGTGAGGCCCGAGGTATACAGAGAAGATGGCATTATTTATCTAAGACACCTTGCATAGTTACAATCAATTAAAACACGGTGTATATAACTATTATTTTGATAATTAGAACGGGATTTCAGAGTACTGTTTACACGACAGTGTATAAGTCAATCTAGGATATATTCATAGTTAAATTAATATATTTGTAGTTTAAATTCAGAGACTTACATACAATAGATTAATTAATCACTCGCGACATCTACAGCGTGTTTTTCTTCATATGCTATAACTTTAAAGGAAGCTTATTTAGGTCAAATATAATTAATTTCTCTAAGAAACTAGTGTTTTAACTCTTACCGTTATTGAGTTATTAAAAAAATAAGTTTAATCACTGAACATGTGTATTGCAACCTTTATTACATTCTAATGTTACTTATTTTGACATGTGCCGTCAGTCACCTGAGCTTAACTTTTATTATATTCTTAAGGTTCTCTCACACTTACCATTTCATTTATTATGTATGAAAACAAAAAAAAATATTTTTTATGAATTTTCCAAAAGCCGATATACCAGACAACTTCTATTAATGGCCCAAGTAACCTGTCTAATTTATCGCAAATCGAAATGAACACCCTGTATAAACAACTCTTTTCTTGATAAATATTATGTCAATTGTTATGTCAACAGTACTTTCGAATCCCTTTATGATTACGGTTTGATAATAACTTGTGCACTTTTTTGAATTCGCATTTCAGCGGAGCCTCTAGTGTCGTCCCCGGAACGGAAGCCGAGCCTCAGTAGCCTGAATCTCGCCACCAAGCTCGTGAACCGGCCCGCGGCCGCGACCGCGGCGCCCTCTGACGGGCAAGTTAGTGCGAGGTATGTTTGGGACTTTCTTTTGTACATTCAAATTCCTATTAAGTATTAAATGTCATATACCAAAGAAAAATACCGAAGTTTTCCAACGTCGAAAGTGAGATTTGAACCTATAGTATTACTGCTTAAAAAATCAACGAAAAAAAACAAAACAATTTGAGTTGTTCTACAAAAAATTTAATTATTTTTGCTATTTTAGGGATCTTTAGCGTAAATGGAAAAAAGGAACCCTTATGGACTGTAGTTGTACAGAGACGACCAAAGTCAATGTGTTAAAGCTTAAGTCAGATTGTCAAAAAATCAAAGTTGGTCGTTTTCTGCATGACTATTGTCTTCATGTCTAATAATCGGAACTATGGCTGTAAAATATTAACAAAACTTGTCAAGTGGACATGAAAAAAGACATACATCTATAAAATATACGTATCTATATACAGGGTGTTCCACGAGCCACTGAAAAAGGCTATACTAAACAACTTTTAATATGGGGCCAATCACGAAATCTAAAAAAAATTGTCTTTTTCATACATTTTGACCGATTGATCACGACATTTTATGATCAAAAAAAAAATTCAAAATTCAGATTTCTGGGTTAGCTCCATAGTAAAAGTTATTCAGTTTAACCTACCAAATCACCCCGTTCAAGGTTTTCAGTGGCTCGTGGAACACCCTGTATACACACCCAAACATTGTAAGTTAAAGATTCCGAGATAGGCAATATAATTAGATACATAATGTCTGTATTTTTCTTGGTAAAGTACCCATACCTCAATTATTAAAGTTTTGTTAAAGATTTCACTGGTCATGTCCATCTGTCACAGACCATTTACTCGGAAACTATGTACTACAGTAATGAAATTTGGTAAATAATTATTATATTTGTCGTATGAATAGCCAAAAAAAATGGTGGGTTGAGTCGTCCACACTCCATACATGTAGGTAACTACGGAATAATTCTTTTCTTTTAAAATTATGCAGGATGTAATCGTAAAGTGCTGCCAGACAATTACTTCGTACATTTAAGAGATATTAGAAAATTTCAACGAATATCCAAAGTGCGTTACTTAATGACTAATGAGTAAAAGTTAATAAGTAAATTAATACGTCTTTAGTATACGTGGTGCCTTTTTTAGGCACTAGTGCGAGAAGTGGCTCATTTTACGTCAGGTCCAAAACTTCGGAGGGCCATCTGTACTAAAAAACGTCGTACGAGACACGTGCAAAAAGGAAATTCGTAAGTCGTGTCGATTTAATACACTCCCTTCGATCGTGTTTTAAAACATCGCTACTCGTTTTGACTTTCATATTTTCCGCACTTGTGTCATAAATTCATAATATACTATTTCAGTACAGACGGCGCTTTTTTTACGCGCTAGTGCGAGAAGTGGTTCATTTTACGCCAGGTCGAAATCTTCGTAGGGTACTGAAAAATGTCCTACGATACACGTGCAAAAAAGAAATTCGTAACACGTGTCAATTTAAATCATCACCACTCGTCTATTGTTAAGTATCTATATGTATATATCTATTATACATATACATCGTCGCTTGGTACCCACATCACAAGCCTTAATTGAGCTTACCGTGGGACTAGGTCGATTTCTGTAAGATGTCCCAAGATATTTTTTTTATGACATTAAATAATAAATGGACGCACGGAGCCAAACAAAAAACCAAGAAAAGTGGCACTAAAAGTCATTTCTATCATGTTTCAGTTGAAGCTAATAACGCTCACTTACAATAAACTATAATAAAAAAACTCAAAGCATAAAAAACTTTGTGAAGTGAGCAATAAGTGTCAAATTTGCGAACAACACCGCAAAATAGAAGAAAATTTTATGTTTAAGGAATAATGATGCTATACCGTAAGGTGACCAAATGTCAACTGTCAGAACTGAATAGCGGAGCAAAAGGACCGCAATATTTACTTCTGCAGCCCATTTTTTGGGGCCATTTTTTTGAGCTGTTTGGGGATCCACTTATATATTCTAAATCAATGATCGTAATGTAGGTACTATTTAATTAAGATCAGAACTATTACAAACATGAAGTTGTATAAATTGTATGAAGCTAGTTGTTTGTTTATAGGCTGAAGCGACTATTGGCACTCGCCGGCAACCCGCATGTGGGCGGCGCGCTCGCTCGCTGCTCTTGCGGACACGTCTGCTCACAGCGGAAGCATCCGGTACGTTTACCCTGTCTGATACCAATCATCTAACAGGGTGTTACAAAAATGGTGATAAAGATATTAAAACATAAATCTATTAATGATTTTGAACAACTTTTACTATAGGACCATATATTTGACGGCGGCGTCATCATGTAGAATCTAAAATGTGAAAAATATCCAATAGTAATCAATGTACAAAAACAACAGCTGCACCTGACCTGACCGATCAGGCAATCACGCCACTATGACGTCACGCCACCTGCACCCGCCCGGACCCTCTAAGTCCTATAAGTAACCTGACTGATGGTCGGTGGGGGCATTCTTGTCATCGAAATGGTCAGTTGCAGACGTAGTCTTATACGCTGTGTTATTTTAAGATTGATGTTTGAATATCGCGAATTGGTGAAGAATAAACCAGTGCTCAAATACGAAGTTGGTAATTGTCTCATTCGTTGGACCCTAAACCCTACTCTTATTATAATAACAGAGGAGACGCCAATATATGAAAACTCAAAAAAAATCGACGCCCTCATACATTTTGGTCAACCTATCTTAGCCCATTTCTATGGAAGTGTCATTTTTTTTCTTGAGTTTTCACATTTGATCCCATAGTAAAAGTTGCTCAAAATAATTCATAGATTCATGTTTTTATTATCTTGTATCACCATTTTTGTAACACCCTTTATACATTCAATTATACACCACCAAGTAAGCTATGTAAATTATAAGTAGGTACACTAAAAAAGATCTGTAAAAAGTTATCGAAATATAATTAGTAATTAGTAGCTAGACATATTTAACAGTTTCTCATAAATAATAATGAACCAAAATGTAATTATTTTTTCTCAAATATTAGTATGGCTAATAATATAATATTTTGTTTATGTATGTAATAATTAGGGTTAGGAATTTTGGTGGCATTAGGTGAACAGAGAACAGTGGAGTCGTTGCTCAAATTGTTTATGATTGATTGAATAATTAATCAATCAAAAATAATACATTAATATATTCTTTTTAACAGGGTTTCGCCCATTTTAAGTATTAAGTAATTTTATTGTATTAATATTTGACTACCTATGAAATGAAGTTCAATAATTTTTTTTATATTATAGCTTATGTTTACTATATAATATTTATGGACCTCGAGAAAACTACAACCTTGAGAATCAAATAAATATATTTTCTCATTTATTAACATTTTTATTGAAAATTAATATTTTTCTAGATTCTCAAAATAAAATTCATGCGATTTATTTAAATTCATTAATAAATCCAGCTTGAACTAAACACTATTTCGTTATTATTTTATAAATTAATCATTTATTGTTGTAACATCGACTCCACTGCTCTCTGTTCCATAAATGCCACCAAAATCCTAACCCTAGTAATAATAATATTGTAAACAATGTGACATGTAAAATTATTGTATTTTATCAATAAAAAATTGATTGATTGATTGAAATAATGATCATATATTCATCCCTACGTTTCGAACACCTTACAGGGTTCGTCGTCTGCGGATGACTGACTATGGAGAAAATTTTATAGATCTACCTCCAAAATAAGAAAGATAAGATCAAAACTACCCACAAATAGTTTGACCGCGAACTCGGTAAAGTGTTCGAAACGTCGGAATAAAGTTAAATTTAATTAATATACGCGAGTTTATCCGTTTTTCATACTTTTATTTCATGAGTAATCCTCGCGGTAACCGAAGAAAATATCATGTATACGTGTTAATAGTAATTTTTATAGCAAATTATATATTTTTTTATTTAATTCCAAAACACTTAGCTACATATTACGATTAACTTTGGGTGCAAAACGTTAATAAAACTTGTCAAGTGCACATGAAAGAACACATACTCGTACCTCCATAAAATATACATATCTACACACCCAAAAATTGTTAGTTCTAAATATCATTTATAGTATAATAGTTCCAGGGACTCAAAAATGTAGTGTTATATAAGGTTTTTATGACATTATTTTGCTTTCTTTGTTATCCTACGGAAAAAGTGACTAATTAAAAATAAATAAATTATAAATTATCTGTCATATACCAAAGAAAATTAGACCAAGATCACCAACATCCGAGGTGGGTCTTAAGACCGTGTGGCCGAGCGGTACAGGCTGCGAAAGCTGAGTACGTGGGTTCGATTCCCACCTCGAACGTTGGTGGGTAGTTCTATGCGATTATTCCGTCGCACAAATCAAGTCGTTTACCATTCCCAAATTATTGACGAACTGCGTATAAATAATGGAGTCATTTTCGGTTAGGTTAGTTTAATTTTATTAATCACGTCATACAATTTTGGCCTATTTTAGACCCCCCCATCCCCCATGGTGATACTTGGTGATATTTTCAGGACCCCCCACCCCCCTAGCCAATATGACGTGTAATTTTTTTCCAACTTAATTAGTCCCTTTAATTACACTTAAATTTATGTACTTTATTAAGTACACGTGATGTGAAAAAACTTATTTGCAAACTACGAGGTAAATGTCCGTGAAATTTTAAAACTCAGTTCAGGATTTGACAACTGGTTATGTTTTAAAAGAAGTATGCTGTTCAGCAGAGAGTAACAAAAAATTACACGTGATTTGTCCTATGCCCCCTATGGTGATAATTGGTGATTTTTTCTTGAACCCCCCCTCCCCCTATACAGTATGACGTGATTAATGGACAAGCCCTTATCTTGTAGCAGACGCATGTTTGTCTGCTATTCTGGCATAATAGTCTCGTTTGCTTTTATAAAACGAAAAATGAAGTGGTGATGGTAATGAACAATAAAAACGCGTAAAAAAATCGCATAGAAACACCGTGGTGATCTTGATCTATTTTTTTTGGTACCTAGACATCAAATATTTATAATTTATACAGTATTAAGTTGTGTGACTACTAAAAACACAAATTTTGTAATAAAATGAACAATTTGATTTGAGTTTCACAAAAACTTCAATAATGTACTAAGAAATTCGGTAATTCCTTCATATGCCGGACTATTAAAAAGTGGAATTCTTTACCGGCACATGTGTTTCCGCATACCTATAAGTTGGGACCCTTTAAACGAAGCGTGAAGAAGCATCTAGCGTGCCAGCAAGGCGGTGGCAACTGACAGGTTACTGATTGTCTCCTGTTCGTTGCCGCCGCGATTTGGGCTCTACTTTTCACTTACGATCAGGTGGAGTGGAGCCACTTTGTTGTGCCAACATAAAAAAAAAGTAACTTATTAATCTGATTGTTCCAGCCCAAGCCCCCGCTTGTGCCGGCATCTCCCCGCCAGGAGCCAGTGTTCCGGCACCCCACGCCGATAGCTCCTAAACCTAGCGAGGTAAGCTACAAAACTTCTATAAATACTACAGGGACAAGTAACACCAGCTCTCTCTCGACCCAGCGGGGCCCTGCCCGGGTGCCCCCGCCGGGTCACCATTTTTAGGGTTCCGTAGCCAAAATGGCAAAACGGAACCCTTATAGATTCGTCATGTCCGTCTGTCCGTCTGTCCGTCTGTCACAGCCGATTTACTCGGAAACTATAAATGCTACAGTAACGAAATTTGGTAAGGATATGTGTTGTATGAACCGCCACAGGATTATGATACTAAATTGTAAAAAAAACCATTGGGGTGGGGGCCCTCCATACATGTAACTGAGGCATAGAAAAATTTTTTTTAGTTGTATAAAAGCGTGGGGGGTATTAATAGAAAGGTCTTTGAAAATGATATGAAGGTTTATAAATCTCATTTTTATTTAAGCCAATCGTTTTCGAGATATCAGCTCTCAAAGTCTGAAAAATGTGTCCCCCCCCCTCTATTTTTTAAACTACGCGATATAAATTAAAAAAAAATATATATATGTTATGCACATTAATAAACTCTATCAACGATTTTTGGTTTGATTAAATTATCTGCTATAGTTTTTGAGGTAGGTTGATTTAACTGTATTTTTTTAATAATAAATTGATAATGGTACGGAACCCTTTGCGCGCGAGTCCGACTCGTACTTGGCCGGTTTTTCTCTCTTTTCTAGCAGCAGACTCTCAACGACGAGCCAGCACTGCCGCTAGCGACGCGCCGACAGCCGCGCATCGAGCACCAGCCTCTCTCTATCTCCATCTGTCTTCCTTTTCAGATCTCTCTCAGATCGAACTTTGCCTTGCCTTAACTTGCCTTTACCGCATCATCATCACCAAAATCATTTTCTCTCTCGCCATGCCCATGGCAAATCTTCCTTCAACAGCCTCTCAACACCGTCCCCAAATGACGGTGCAACGACCGTCCCACCCTTGTGGGATGCGACCCGGCCACAGCTGCAGTTGCGGAAACGTGGGAGCAGCCACACATACTCCAGGAGGAGTATCGTTTGTATATTCAGTCAGGGACAAGTATTCTTTACCGGCACATGTGTTTCCGCATGCCTATTATAGGTAACTTCACGCTTTGTCTTATAAGACAAAGCGTGAAGAAGCATCTAGCGGGCCAGCAAGGCGGTGGCAACTGACAGGTTACTGCTTGTCTCTTGTTCGTTGCCGCCGCGATTTGGGCTTTACTTTTCACTTACGATCACTGGAGTGGAGCCACTTTGTTGTGCCAACATAAAAAAAAAGTATTGCGTTGTCAACTTTCCGCGCCTCACATACGGAAGGTCTAACGCAATTAACGCAAAGCTCGCTCCTTAGTTATCGCCAATACACGCTTTCTTAACACCCATAAGTCCCGGATCGAAAGGATACAGAAGACATTTTGTAAGTCCCTAGATTATAAATCTGGTTGTTATGGTTATGACTACCTCTCATCTACAGCCAGGCATGGTCTTCCGCTTCTTGAAAAAAGAAGAATTGTATGTTTTTATTCAAAGTTATTAGGAATCACATTGATTCGAGTGTACTATTAGAGAAAGTATCCTTCAAAGCCTCTCGTTTCCACTCACGTTCTAAACCTACTTTTCATATTTCTACTTGTTTTTCTTTCATATTTCTTCTTGTTGTCTTTTCTACAAATTATGCACAAAATTCATTTTTAAGGCGCTCGTGTAAGGTGTATAATAATATTAATAATTCGCTCAATGACATTGACATCTTCGCTAATAGTTTACAAATGTTTAAAATTAAGATTCGGAAATTACTATTTTAAGTAGCTAACCACCAATTTTCGTTCTCTAGACTTAGTTCACTAGTTTAGTAGCTTTGTTTTGTATGTTAAGCTGGACTATTTCACAACTTATCTTATATTGTTACAAAGTATTATAGGGAACTTTAGGCCTGTATTTCATATTAACTCGTCTATGTATTTTTTGTATATGGCTGTTTGTTTTTCTAAATGAAAAAAAAACACGTTCGACGCCGGTGACACGCATATGTGACCGAAAAAACTGTACTCCTATGCCAGTGACACTCATACGTGATCAAAGTAATCTTATTCTTATGCCACTAGCATTAACCAAGTTCTCACTCCTATGCCAGTGGTATAGAAATACTAACATTTTTGACACATGCGTGTCACTGGCATAGGATTTCTATCATATAATTTGGATCGGCATAGTATTAGCACTTGGTGAAACAGTACCGAAGGCGAACGTGTTAATTAGTTGTGTTTTTTCCATTCCAAAGACAGATATTCCCCTAAACCACTAATTGGAGCTCGAGGCCAAAGAATCTACGAAAATATTGCCACAACAATGAAATGTTCTTATAATAGTAAATCCTTATTTTCTAAAAACAGGCGTTGAGATATCTATTTATTGGTAATTTTAAATCTTTAATTTATAGAAACAATATTAGTTACTTATTTTCACGAAATATGAGATATTTTAATAAAAACTTAATTATCCGTAATTATTAGTAACAAAGTTGGTATTGCGCTGGTATCACCTCAGGCGTTGATAACATTTGGTACAGCAATTTAACTACACATAAATTAAAACCCTATTTCTGCATATGGTGTTATAAAGGACTCTCGGCTTTTATGGGAGTGTACTCGATTTTTACCCAGGACTCAGGAGGATAAGTGATGAAGAAGACAAATAAAAAATAAAATACTAAAATATCTTTCCCATAATTTTAACCCGTAATAAGGCAGGGGACTTAGTAATTTAACCATACCTACTGTCTTAATAAATATGCACGCTGTCGTTTGTGTTCACTGATAATTCAACTTCTTTTTAAAATAGGCTTTGAAACGTTGGCTCTTATCATTTTAAGTTCTTTACAAGATAATTTTGTCATTTCTGTGTTAGTTAAGAGAAAAGAAAAGTTTTTAGGTATTTACGTGTTTTTAAGAAAATCCTAGTTGTGACAGCCATATTAAACAAAAAGGCGTACAAATATTACGGAGGTATATAATGTTTTTATTAGGAATTCCCTGGGAATTAGGAAGGACCTGAAAACTTTATTTGACAATGACATAAGAGACTTTGAGAGACGAACTCCAATTACTGGTATAGATTGTTCATTGGGCATCAAGTTCCTAAAAATACAACACAGTCTACAAACAAATGAAACATGGAAGCTGCACGGAAAACGGCGCTACATGGAACTTCCCTTTCAAAAATGGTCCTGAAATTTCGTTGAAAAGGGTGACACTTTTCAATGAAATTTCAGGGTGCTTACACAAGTTGCCAATCGCTAGCGCTTAATCGTCAATCATACAATAGCAGTTCAAATAATAGATGCAATTAGACAATTTGGGTATATAAATTCACCTGGGAACAATGCTTCCCCCTTGCCCCTTGTCACATACGCTAGTATAGTTAAAAAAACAACTGTAAGTACCCAAACGGATGAAATATTTTTTCGTAAGTGATACTAAAAATGTTGTTTCGAACATAGGTTGCCATAATTTTCTATTTAATAATGTTATCGAAAGGAAATCACTGAATTTTTGGCATCAAAATATTAGAAGATTATGTAACAAGGTCTCTGCATTAGAAAGTTGCATACAAGTACATGGCAATCCTGAGGTTATTTGTTTGTCTGAACACTGGATGAAAGACTATGAATTGTGTCATATTCATATCATCAATTACTATTTAGCTGCTAGTTTTTGTAGGACAAGCAGAGAAAATGGGGGCGTATGCATTTACGTCTCCAATAACGTAAAATGTAAGGAAATATTATTGGTATCGGAATTGTCAATTGAAATGGACATTGAAATATGTGGTGTAGAATTGTATGAGAGTAAAACGGTAGTTATTTGCCTCTACACATCAGATATAAGGCGTTTTAATAATTGTATTGAAATTATGGAAAAATTGTTGCACTGTTTATTCCAAATGTTTGGCCTTGAATATTCGGTTGTTATTATGGGCGACTTTAACGTTGACCTTCTTAAGAATAGTGTTCAGAAGAGAAAATTAATTGACCTAATGGCACAATACAATTTAAGCCCGATGCATTGCTTGCCAACTAGAACAACCGAGTCAACGGGGTCTTGTATTGATCACGTATACTCCAACTGTAGTAGAGGTACCTGGGACATACTGCTCATAAGAAGTCGCCTCAGCGATCATGATGCCCAGTTATTTAAGTTACATATATCCCGACAAAACGTTTACAAGCCACCGTTGATAAGGAGAAGTATATCTCAACAAAAGATATATAGTTTTGTAGAGGACCTATCTCATCGATCGTTCAATTATTTGGTCGGCTCGGATATTAGACCCTGTGAAAAAATAAGTAAGCTGGTAATGATAATTAAGAATACTTTCGACTTGCACTTTCCGTTGAGAAAATACCCTCAAATTTCTAATAAAAATGACATGTGGGTGGATGAGGAGATACGGTTAAAAATGGATTTTTATGATGACATCACTAATTTGCTAGACATTTACCCAGATAATGATAATTTAATTGATTTTGTTAATAAATATAAGGTTGTACTTGACAGATTAAAGAGTGAAAAAAGGTGTAATTTTGTAAATAGGCAAATTGGGTGTTCTGAAAATATTAATAAAACGATGTGGCGTATTATAAAAACCGAAACTTGTAATATTCATAGTAAGCCTAATCCTATTGAAATACTAATGCTTACCAGAACCGGTTCTAGTACAGGGCAAAGGGTACTGTCTGATCAAATTAATGACTTTTTTGTTGGTTTGAACAGTTCTGCGGAGAGTCAAATTGATGTAGTCAGGGCATTGTTCTATTTAAATAGGGTTACTATGTCGATTAAGAGTAGATTAGGTTTAACTTTATTTACTTTGACGGAAATGAAGCAATCGTTAAGGGCAATTAAATCTAAGCAGTCTACTGATTTCTATGACATGTCAGCTGATATTTTAAAAAGGCTTCCGGACAATGTTTTTGAAGTTTTTTGTGCACTTCTTAACCAATGTGCAATTCTAGGTACATATCCGAGTGCATTAAAAATGGTCAAAGTGAGTCCCATTTATAAAGGTAAGGGGTCTAAGGAAGATATTAAAAATTACCGTCCGATATCTCTAGTTCCATCCTTATCGAAGGTGGTGGAATTTGGGTTATGTAGTAGGCTGCTCGATTATTTTGAGGAAAACGGTTTACTACATGAACACCAGTATGCGTATCGTCGGGGTAGGTCGACCGTGGATGCTGCTCGTGCAGTCCATCATCGTGTTCTGCAATATCTTGATCAGGGTAAACATGTGGCGGCTGTTTTTTGTGACCTCTCACGCGCGTTTGACTGTGTCGATCACAAGCTCCTGGCAATTAAACTGGAACAATATGGAGTTGATGGTAGCCTCCTGACTTTTTTGAAGTCGTTTCTGGAGAACAGAGTGCAGGTGGTTTCTATTGATGGGGGTGCTACCAGGTCTGGACCAAAGATTTTGCAAGACTGTTCTGTGCCTCAGGGTTCAGCGCTTGGTAATTTTTTGTTCCTCGTCATGGTAAATGACCTTATCAGCGTCTTTCCAGAGGGTGACTTTGTAATGTTCGCGGATGATGGCTGTGCGATTGTGCATGGGGATACTTTCTCTGATTTGAGGGGAAATACTAAAGTTGCCCTCGAAAAGTTGACCGAGTGGTTTAGTGTAAATGGTTTTATGGTCAACCTAAGTAAAACTCTATTGATGCATTTTTGGTTGAGGGGGCAATTCCCGATGCCTCTTAACATAATTGTTGATGGTGTGGAACTCCCCCAAGTCAGTGACACGCGGTTCTTAGGTTTCCAGTTCGATGCGGGCTTAAAATGGGACAGGCACATTGAGTTGCTTTCGGCCAGGCTAGCGCGAGCATCTTTTGCATTGTCTCGACTTGCCCCTGCCCTCTCGCAGGAGAATATCCGAATGGCGTACTATGCATATGTCAATTCCATAATAGTGTATGGTATTGACCTATGGGGATTGGCTGCTGAAAGGGACAGGGTCTTTGTGATGCAGAAGAGAGCTGTTCGGCTACTGGCTGGACTGCCACCATTTTCCCCGGCGAGGGAGTCGTTTAAGAAATTTAAAATACTCACAGTGCCAAGCCTCTATATCCTCGAGGTTGGAAAGTATATGTGGAGGCACAAGGATGATTTCCGCATGCGACGCCCGGACCAGAGGAAGACATGGCGCGTTTTCAATCCTGTGCCTGCTCGTTTAGCGCGCACGTCGAACTCGTTGTGGGTAGTTGGGGTAAAAATATTTAATAGGTTGAGCCCGGAGATCAAAGAGGCTCCTTCATATGAGCAGTTCGTCAACAAGTTAAAGGGGTTTCTTGTTTCCAAGGCCTTTTATAGTATAAAGGAATTTTATGACATGTAATAATAATAGTTATAATAGGTAATAATATTAGTTAATTTATTTGATGTAATGTGTAATTATTTTGTGCTATTATGTGATTTATTTTATATGATTGGAATGTGTATAATGTTGTTTTTTAAATTTGGTTTATTATTATTATTATTTTATTTTTTATTGTAAATTTTATGACATGTAGGTAATAATATTTAGTTAATTTAATGGTGTGAATGTTTACAATTTGTATTTGATGAATGATTATGTTTAGCTGCTATGGGTTTTATTTTATGGGGCGATAATTGCTATAATTGTGTATTTAAAATTATGTTTTTTTATTTTTTATTATTGTAATTTAATTTTGTATTTATTATTTCTTGACATGTGTTTTACAACATTAAAGAATTTGAATTTGAATTTGAATTTTTCATAAACGAAAGGCAGCTAACTGTCTTTGTCGCACTAATATGAAAGAGCGACAGAGAGGGAAAACTACAACGGCTAAGCAAGCAGGACCATTTCAATACATCTCGCTTATGAATTTCTGTATGAAAGCTTATTCACTTTAATGAATACCCAATTAGCCATAAATTCAAAAAACCTTAATTTTTGTCAGTTTGTTTTGACAATTAAGCATTAAATTTCAATAAAAACTCGATTATGATGTTAATTTTATAAACTACATGCGATATAATATAAAAACTCGGATCAGGCTTAAATTCCTAAAGATATCGTACTTTATTGTCGTTAAGAACCTGGCTGAATTAAGTTTTTATAAATTTCACGCTGATTGCGCGCTGATTCTAAAAATGAAAATGCAGAAATACAACGCTGTCTGCAAACAAATAAAACATGATTGCTGAACGACATACTAATTTGCCTTTCAGAAACGATTGATTTTGGTGATATTTATGGATGTTCAATGTATTGCTTACTTTTTAAGTTTTATATTTGTTGTGACTTGGGCACTGGTCTCACCTCGAGCTACTAAGCTATGAACTATCGGCTATAAAAACGAACAAAAGATACGCACTCCTCTGTAAATAAAAGAGACACGGCGATACTCGCGCGGCGGTGATAGCTGATAGACGGGCGAGTATCGCCGTGTCTCTTTTATTTACACGGGAGTGCGCATCTTTTGTTCGTGTTTATAGCCGATAGTTCATAGCTTAGTAGCTCGCGGTGAGACCAGGGCCTTGCGTAACGTACTTCGTTGCTTATTATTTTATATGGCGCGTACATTCATACACATTGAAATGAATTGAAAAACCTGAAGTGCGAAACACCTAGAAAAAAATAAGTATCTGACCTGCCTCGACTGCCGACATAAGGTTAAGCAATTAAGTTTAATAGTTTTACCCTCTCATTAACTTGACTCGTAAATATGGTCGCCGAACTCAATTGACCTTTACTTAGATTAGCTTACACAATACTCGTAATACTTGTAATTGGTACGTGTAGTCATAATCATGAATAATATGACTCACACGTGTAGGCATAGCGACCGATTATAATATTTAGTATTGGCCATATGGTGACGGCAGTATGAATACATTTGTCACCACCCCAACTCCTCCTGCGGGTGTCGTAAGGCTGCGGCTCCAGGAGCGGAGATGTGCAAAATTGACCAATTACATTCTTCAAATTCAAAATTCGAAACACTGTGATAGGTCTCATTGGCCAATTTTGCACATCTCCTCTCCGCCTCAATGGAGCCGCAGCCTAAGAGTCGACTAAGGGATTGAAGTGTCACTTCTTTGATAGAAGATTGACGATGGGCAGCAGTGTCATCGCATCATAGTGGACACATTACTGCGATCGCCAATCCGCTTGCTCAGCGTGGCGATTATGGGCATTTACCTCCTAATGCGTCTATACGGATAGTTAATAGAAGAGGCCTACGTCCAGCAGTGGACTGAAATAGGCTGATGATGAGTAGATTTAGTATTCTTACCAACTACTGTAGAATTAGTGAACCGTTAAAAAAATTATCCGACGTCTACCGATTTCTCCAAGATCCCATCATCAGTCCCCGACTCGGTGCCAACGGGACCATTTCGGAGTTATACCCGTTTGAACAAAAAAAAATTTGCCCTCCTTTTTTGAAGTTGGTTAAAAATGTATAACTTTATCTTGCCATAAGGACGGTATTGGCTTCTACCTTTATACGACTGAAACGTCTAAGCTCCCTTAAGACAAGCGACAAACTCGGATGTTTTTCTAACACGTTCACATAATATAAACGTCGAGTTGATTATTATCAGACATCGGATTCCGTGGGGCGAAATATCTTGACAGCTAGGGACTTCTTATATCGATATACCCATTTGTCGATACCTTGTTCTAAATACCTACTAGTGAACACACAAAGGTTTGCTTATAATTTTTTTTCATTAAAAGAGTATTACCTATATACTCGTAATAAAAAAGTAGCAAAATTTTCTTCTTCTTTTTTAAAAATTAATACGTCACAATTTTTTTTCATGACTGTCCGATCTATTATTGTTAAAGTAAACCATCAGAATTTTTTCCATATTTTCGGGAGTTCAGCGTTTCCATCTTGGCTGAAAAATCTATTTCGGGTGTCTAGAAGACTTCAATTTCTGTGGAGGTAATAGGAGCAAAACAAAATTTCATAAAGTGATCAATAGTTACAAAAAACACACACAATGTTGGGGGCGATCACTAGTATATAGAACTAGTATCGATAAACGAGTTTATCGATATAGGAAATCCCTAGCTGTCAAGAAGTTTCGCCCCACGGAATCCGATGTCTGATTATTATGAATGGTCACTGATAAAAGTGATTAAGTTTCCACTTTTTTCGATATCAGGTCCAACCATTTTTTAGAGTTCGAAATAAAACATCTTTCGACAAAAAAATATATACCCATCAAACACTATTAACCCGGCGGGAGTGTGGCAGAGTATCTCATACCCTGCGTTTGACTTATGTCAATATATTTACGGCCTTATTCATAAAAATTCCTTGTTGAAGGTTTGAGGGGCCCAATAGTTATCGAGCCGATAAGTCTTGTTGAACGGTTTATAAGAAGTGTTATTCATAAACGCTCAATATCTCTCCGATAACTGTTGAGCCGCTGTTGAACGGATTAGACGCGTTATGTTGGCGCCTTGACAAAATCATAGACAAAAATGTGGTCTCACCGCAAATAAAAAAAAAGTTTGACAGCTGTCTGGCGGGAATTCGCAAATATTTAAATTAAAAAAGTTGGAAATTAGTTTTCCCACCATTTCTGATTCGTGTAATGTTGCATGTAGAGAAAATCGAAACTGCGTAACTACTTACAATAAATCATCGGATATTTATTTTAAATACCTATCTAAATATAATTAAGTATCTCTGGATACATATTTAATAATAATCAGATGAATAGACGATATAAAAAACTATACACCAAATCAGACTTTCAAACCTTAATCTTTTCTCTTCTGCCTACTTTAAACGCATGGTTATGCACCTGTCAAAAATCAGCTGATCAAAATTTTGGCAGCCATCTTGTTAAATAAGAAGTTATAAGACCGTTATAGAAGGGTCCTCGGCTCTATAACTTTCGGGGGATTTATAGTAGGTTTGAGCGGCTGAATAGCGCTATTGAACGTTTATGAATAACGTTTTTAGCCATCCGGTCAACAACGACCCATCAGCGAGCGCGTAACTTTTTATGAATAAGGCCGTTAGAGATTATTTTTGTTTAGCTTTTTTTCACCACACTCTCGCCGGGTTAACACACCGTAATCGAAAAATAATATTTTTTTGTAAATTTCTGGTGCAAATGATTTCATTAGCTTTCTTTATACAGCGTAGGACCGCAGCCTGTGTAATGGGAACTTTTGCGCCGAATACGTTTCGGCGCAGTTTGGTTTAAATGTTTTGGTATGTCTATTCTAGCATAAGGGAAAAGGACGAAGCCTGTTGCGGATCACATTATTATTTTGTAGCAAATGACGATGCCTGTTGCTGATCATGTCTGTACCTATCTGACGAATAATAATAATAATATATTCTTTATTGTGCACCAGATTATAAAGAACACACTAAAATAAACACATGCAGCAAAACCTAGGTCCTACAACAGGCGGTCTTATCGCTAAAAAGCGATCTCTACCAGACAACCTTAGGGTAGTAGGAAACACAGATGAAAACAATGAACGGGTAGTGCAGATAAAATCAAAGTTGAACAGCAGAACACATACATCGAAACCTATTCTAAAAATAAACCTACACAAAGTACATATATAATTAAAATACACATACATACATACATACAACATACATACATACATACATAACAAGGCAAGTTAAGGCAGCGATAGATAAAACGATTTTATCTATCGCTGCCTTAACTGCGACGAAGGCTGATTTATTCTGATGTATAAATAACTTACCGTCGGTTGACAACCAAAATTCAGTAAAGTA